>DWDW01002181.1:0-10509 GCA_018245635.1 Mimoniades versicolor eupheme | reverse complement strand
GGCGGATATAACATTGGAAAATTATGTTAGAAAGACTCCCTTGCGTATATACAGGGGTTTTATTCAGTGCAATATATTCTTATGTTCACCCACTTTCATACACTAATACAATCTTCATCATCAGCCTATATCAATTCACTGCTGAACATAAGCCTCTCCTAAGTAGGTTTTTGCCTGCGAGCTCTACGCTGAACATGACAGTTGGAGCACAGAGCATAGCTTTTCGTCCCGCTTACGTTTTTGCCCGTCGGAAGCCTTATTTGAGCCTAGGTAGGCTGCGCTATATCTTAATCAGTCGGCCGCCAGAGCCTTGTTCACCTTGAGCCTTGAATCACGAGTTGGTGAGGTTGGCTGGAGCTTTTAGCATAACAAACATGTTTTCACCGAGGAAATCGAGGATTCATTTTTTGTAAATATGTATATTCAGTTAATGAGAATATCAAACAAAAACTCAATAATCACAAATCGCCTCTAGCGTCCTTGGATATCTACAACTGATCCCATATTCAAATTTGGCCAAATACCTACTCTTATTTAAATTATCTGTCTTTTGATTGTTATTAGTTAGAATAATTTAATGAGACTTAACGTTTACGCCACTTTCTTGTAAATCCAAAGAATTGATGCGAAATTAGAACGAGGCAATGTAATCGTAGTCTTTTTTCCATTCGGGTCCAGTGTGTAGGATCTGTAAGTTAACAATAATTCTTCTTTCATGAGTGTACAAAAATGAAAAGGTGTATAAAAATCTGTATAAAAATGGTGTATAAAAATGAAAAGATTCAGTACCTACAGTATTTGAAATTTTGAATTGCAGCGGAAAGCCTTTTTGCTTATTGTAAATGAATGTTTTTTGGCTCGTAAATACGAGAGCAACAAGCAATTAAGCTGATTAAGCGCTGGCTTGACAGCTTAAGTACAGCAGAACATGTTAATCTGAGTAGGTATAACATTTTACTTTACTTGAAATGTTACGCGAACTGTAGCATTTGATATTGGTATATTAACTTTACTAGTTTACGGGTGTAACCTTTAGCTAATAAGTAAATAACACGTCACAAACAAATAAATCTGTACCCATTTTCAGCTGTATCTTGTATTAATGCCCTTGAGCATAAAGTTCAAACACCCCGTGTTA
Organism: Mimoniades versicolor eupheme; assembly: GCA_018245635.1. NCBI lineage: Eukaryota > Metazoa > Arthropoda > Insecta > Lepidoptera > Hesperiidae > Mimoniades > Mimoniades versicolor. Next base: position 9,371 of record DWDW01002181.1, on the reverse strand, counting down.
TACTTTCAGTGTATTACGCACTAACCTCTACCAGAGTACAATTAGTGCCGTAGCACGAAAAAATTTAGCGTATAAAAATTTCTATCGACCTTTGCCCATTAAAAATATTCCATTCGTCCTTTCCTACCATAGATAGGTATTATACACGCGTGACCCGTTTAATATTTATTTAGTAGCAAATATCAGTTCGCTATCATTAGTAACATTTACATATCAATTTATCACTATGCATGTGTTTTTGTTTGTGGTTGGTGTGATATCAATAGAAAAGTAATTGTGAGCACGGGGTAAGTTGATACATTGGTTACTATTGTACATTTCATTATTTTTGTTAGTAAAGGGAAATGTGATTGTTAACTCGCTTCATACGTTTATTTATTTATTAAGTAAAATAGATATCACATGAATTTAAAAATATAAGTCGTTGACTGCCTCGTTGGTCGTGTTGGTTGCAAGTGCGATGCATGGCAATAGGCTCACCACCTATGCCATAGTGGGACGTAAACGTAACAGGTGAAACGTCGGAGTGTTCTGCATTCCTCTGCCTACCTCTTCGGGGATTACAGGCGTGAAGGTACGTTTAAAAATAAAAGTGATGAAATAATGAAATTTCAGAGCAAAAGTTTACATTTACAATTTCTATATATGTATGTGTATCTACCTAGTAATGTTATGGTTTTCATACTTAGTAATAATTGGTCAAAACTCGTTGACTGTCTGGTTAGTCGTATTGGTTGCAAGCGCGACTGCCAATTTTTTAATTTAGATTGTCTAGTAGTGGCTCGGAGTCTGGATATGTGCCCGTTGTATGGCAATAGGCTCACCACCTATTCCATAGCGGGACGTAAACGTACCTGGTGAAACTTGGAAGTGTACTTCATTCTTCTGTCTATCTCTTCGGGGATTGCAGGCGGGATACGTTTAAGTTACAATTCCGATTACCAGTAACTGTGTCTGTCAGTATATAGGTAGATCTATAACGTTTTCTATATCATAATCTGCCTCGCTATTCTAATTCGTACTCACCAACGCCACCGGGGTAAATAAGTGAATAAAATTTAGAAAAAAAGTATGTTTAGAATACTGAATACAAATTGCTGAACATATTGATCTATTACTTTAACTGTGGGAGTACAGTTTAATTCACATCGCAAATGTTCTCCGAACTGTCTGATTGTGAGTCTAAATTGAGTGCTATATATGAAAGTCATATTTACAGTACCTACATGTTGGATAGCCAACAATATGTACCTACCTATGTCTGTATTTACTATAATAAAATTAAGTGCCATTTTACATTTGGTATGTAGAATGAAGGCACATAATATACTTACATACAAAATTTAAAAATGTCCTATTTTATATTTTGCCTCGATCTCTTGATATGATTTTCGTAATTTACAATAATAATATTTAAAAGATTTATTAAGTTCGTACTTTAAAAAATGTCAGAAGTGGGATTCGAACCCACGCCCACAGAAGTGGACTGCGACCTGAACGCAGCGCCTTAGACCGCTCGGCCATCCTGACGTTATTGTGTTGGGGAGAAATTACTGTACACTAATAACGAAAGTTCGAGTTAAGTATGCGATTGATATTATCATTAAAAATTAATTTATAATTGAATCTAAAAGAGCTAATGTTTAACCCCTAGTATATTTGAACAGAATAGTAAATTGAAAGATTTTCTTTTTTATAGCTACACATTAATATATTATCAACATATTATCGGAGTGAAGTATGCACCTACGACATACTCTATCCATCACCCAGGGCTGACTGGGAGAGAATGCCATTAGGCATTACGTACTCTCTCCACTTGTATCCCTTAACTTAAGGTGCTGCAAAAGTTTAAATAAATAAATAACACTATGAATAAGAAAATAACTCTATCTTATGTACGTGTATTCAAAAGAGACTTTTAGGAATTGAAAAGTAACAAATTAATAAACGTAACATCACGCCTGTATACTAAAAAACAAACGCTTCAGTGAGTATAACCCAAACTATTGTTTATTTTAACTGTTGTCAACGCCGGCAAATGTATCTATAAATACATTATTAAAAATTCTATCCATATTTATCGGCTACGTGTAGAAAAAAATCTTATATGGCTGATAATTTAAATAGTGGTATAAGTTTACAAATAGAATATTTTTAAAGTAATATTTAGCGACGCGGCGTCATAGCTTCGACACTTTTGTATAACTTCACGTATGGCACAAGTGACAGTTCCCAGCGATTATAATTTCCCTCACCGCTTTTTTACCATAGAAACAACTATTCCAATAATTTATTTACAATACAATATATTTTACAGCAAACTGTAACACAATAAAAAAAAATCCAAAAAAAACACAGTAGTAAAATATTTAGTCAATGGGATACGTATATTAAGCTTCGTTAAATAGTGACTGTGTATTATGTAATACACGCATAGAGCCGCGACAACAGTGTGCGGTCTTTCCGAGGTTAAAACATGCTTCTATACCCATTTTTTCTGCCTGAACTGTACATATTCATAGAGATCGGGGTATTGTCGTAATAAAGAGCTCTGATTCTTATTACAATTACATATGCATAGGAGTCGCTACAAATTCTCTAAGGTTTGTGAAGCGTCACAACCCACACTTGAGCAGAAGTGCAAACCAGAACCTTAACTCCTTTTGGTCAGAGACCCTTGTCTAACAGTAGGACGAGAATAGAGAACCGAGGAAAAGAAAAAAATGAATGAAATGACCGTATGAATATCATGTCCGTACGACTTAAGTTCAGCTTCAAGAAAGTTATAATAAGACGATAGCTACCTCTTCAATATTAGTAATACGTAATCAACGGTTACATTTCATTATAAAAGGAAGTTTTCTTCCTAATCGATGTACTTTAATTAATAATTATCGGTAAAACTTCCGCTGGAAGACGCCCGCGTGCTCACCTTAGGCCATGTTCACACGGGCGCACGTGCGTCGGTGTTTATAATTTGCTGTCGTCGAAAATGAACTGACGTCCGCCCTACACACCGTGCGCATGTGTAGCGCATTCAATGTTATATTTATGTGTGTTATACTTGCGCTACGGTACTGTTTAACCTTAAGTAAATGCATCGGGATCTATGAATTATTGCAAGGCATAATAAGAAGAAATATGCAATGAGTTCATATAAATAATAGCCTCTCAAAATGTAAGAGAATTCATTTATGATAGTGAAAGATGAAATACATAGTCATAGTAACAGTTTCACATGATGTAAGGTGATAGTTCATTTATTATTTCTACTAAATATATTTAATATAAATGGGACTAGCGTAGTCCTAACTTACATATATCAGTTGTATGAATTAGAATTGACTTTAGATGCCATTTAATCGGAGCTTCCTATCATTGGTTTCATTAAATTACCAAATTATGTATATAATTCAATATCCACGCAGGCCATTACTCCTTTAAATTATACAAGTTAATGCCCACATCTAGATCACATAACATCTAGCGTAGAATATTGAAGTATCAACGATTGAAATAACTTATATGGTCAATGTACAAGAAAGAAGTGTGTGTTCACCACCCCAATGTCACTCTGCCTCAGTACAGTGAGGGGTCAGGTCCAAGGCAATCATTCCACACAATTTGCCATCAACTAACTGTGAAAGTGATTTTGAAACCGTAATAAGAAAGATAGAGAAAACACACAAGACAAAAGACAATTACACAAAAAATAATAAACTATAGTGAAACAACAAGATGGTGTGTAATGATGACGATACAAGAAATATATGTAATTTTTATTGTTTCTGTACATTTCATTTAAAATAGACACATTATAATTAGAAACGGGGAACTCACGAGGCGTACGCACTATGAAAATTGTCTAGACTAGACATTTAATGACACTGAGTGCTATGAAGCCTGCAGTACATGTGTCATACACTAACGTCATTAAAATAATTAAGTATTCACAACCTTAGCTACGAGGACGCCGGAAACACTTGTTTTAATAAGATTTAATATTGGTACAACAAAAATGTATCCATCCATCAAGCAACCTGTATAAATTCACAGCTGGACATAGACTTTCCCTAATCAGAACCACTCCACACTGTCCTGGATCCTTTGAATCTATATCCAGCTGTTTCCTTTAGGTCGTCAGATCATACGCTAGAAGCGCAGCCTTTGCTGCGAAAGGTGGTCACCGCTCGATGACCTTGCTTTTCCTCATCAGTCGATTCTTCGAGTTTATGTCTTCTGCCTATTGAACAGTCCGACGTGTTAGTTAATACCTGTAATGCCCGAAGGGGTAAGCAGAGGAATGTAGTGCACAATTTCACTAGTTACATTTACGTGTGGCTATGGAATAACCTAGCCTACAATAATATGAGCTTATTGCCATACACCAGTCAAACCCACACTCCGGTCCGCTACTAGGAATTTCATGTTGGAACACCCCAATAGTGCTTGTCCCGGGGATCGCATACGGGACCTCAAATGGCTTAATATTACAAAAGAAAAAGCTATTAGTAACGAATAAGCAGCTTGGTCAATCCTACCCAGCACTGTGGTCCTATTTCAGTTGGGGATGTAAATAATGTAATGCCTGTAATCCCCGAAGAGGTAGGCAGAAGAGTGTAGAACACTCGCACGTTTCACCAATTACGTTTACGTCCCACTATGGAATAGCTGGTGAGCCTATTGCCATGCACCGGGCCCATACCCAGACACCAAGCTACTACTAGAAAATCTAAATTAAAAAAATTTACTATTGCCCGACCCGGTAATCGAACCCAGGACCTCCCGATCGGCAGTACCTATATCTAAAAGTAAACGACTTAATATTACAAAAGAAAAACTTGTTAGTAACGAATGAGCAGATTGGTGAATCCTATCTAGCAATGCGGTCCTATTCCAGTTGGGGATGTAAATAAGTTGCTACAAAAGCAAATAACTACCCCTCATGCTCATACATCTGAAACTAAAATGCGGTAAGTCTAACTCGTATTTGTAGGCTTTCATTTAATGAATTATGAATATGAGTTGCCCGCTACTGTTCCAGTAGCTTTTCATTAATAACAAGTTATATTTCACACTTATTATGATTAAAAATGTTATTGACATAATAAGTACTTCAACTATTGTACATAGTTTTAGAACCATGGGATGAGTCGTTTTTCAATAAATTTTCATTTATAACTATGTATAAGTTATACAACGTTATTCACTAAAAATGTATTGGCCGTGTGAGCAGATAAATGTAATAATTGAATCGCTATTGTCATTTTAACGTACATTGAAAATACGACATTAAGACAAAGTATAAAAATTTATTTGTTTGCATATAAAATGCGCAATGCAACGCTTTCCTGGAATATAAGACGTAAGATGTTTAATGCAGATGATCTGTAGAAAAATATAGGTACTGCCCACCAGTAGTTCACAAGTGCGCTATTTGCTAAGTTCATTTAGTTAAAATAATCCTGAGCCTTCCGAACCCAACAGTACCCCGCTGTGTTCTTTAGGTTGTCACGTGGTAACAGGGCGACCTGCGCTCCTTTTACCGAAACGCGTAGTGCCAGCATAGAATTGCATTACCCCTTAAGACAGGGAATCGTAACAGGTGAGAGTGGGATTATTCCAGGAGATAGGCAGCAGTGTCTACCTCTGTATTACAATACCCAAAGTTATCAACGCGCGCTGCCAAGCGTGGAGGCTATGGAAATATCCCCTAAACATAGCAAACATAAGCCACATTGCCGATTCATTTTATAGAAAGAATAATGCATTAATTATTTATTTTACAACTGTAAGGTACACAAAAGACACAAATATCGCGAAGCGTGGCAGCAATACAAAATCATTTGGATCTCATTTATAAACCATCCATTCACCAGCCATTGGAAGTCTATAGCTGCACGTAGATCTCTCCTAATCAATGTCACTTCACTTCACGTCACTTCCTGAGCTCTCTGAATCCAGCTGCATCCCGCTGGTTTCTTAAGATGTCAGACCACCTGGTAGAAAGTCAACCAGCGCTGCTTTACCGAGACTTATTTATACTAATAACTACATATATACATTATACTATTATATCTGTCAGAGCTTAATGCAAAGCTCTTTTCCCCTTATCCTATTAGTTAATCCACATTATACCTACTCTCCATTGGATTTGTAACATAAGTATGTATTCGACTCCTCATGGAAATCTAGCCTTGCAGGGTTTATATTTCATTGAAAAGAAATATTAAGCTCATAGTCTAGTGGCAAATTGTTTAGAGTCTAACCCTGAAGTTCTGAGTTCAAATCCGTATTCACCTTTTTCTACACAAAATTGTGTGCGTTTTAACATTAAATAACGCACAAAAATTTCATCTTAAATTACACATTATTGTGTGACGGTGTCTTCTAAATGTGCTCTAAGTGGAAAGTCAACCAACCCGTTCTTGAAAGCGGTAGCAGATTATAGGCTTGATTATTTCTATTCTGAGAGAATATCCATGTCCAATAGCTGAACAATAAAATGATCGACGATAATATAGGTTTTAAAGAAAATATTTATTCAGACTTCTATAGTTTGTATAGCATAAAAAAGTCTGTCATTGCGCTGACTTCATTAAAAAACTATGAGACATACACACCATACATATAAATTTGGCTACATCATGTAACACTAAAACTTCTACAAATAGACGTGTCAATCCGAGATTATACATCTTGGCAGCTTCAATGCAACTACATAATGTTTAATACATTAACTAATACATAATCGATACATAGAGGCGATTAAGCCACGATGCCATACCAATTTCGGTGAAAGGACGTGCGCTCAATACACTAGACCAATCAATATCAATCCTCATTCGCGTCACGTCATACGAAAACAGCGAACAGATGCATGGCCCATAGGTAGTATAATGTGCTGTACGCTGTACATACATTGTGTAAGGGCAGCGCCACACTACAGTTAGGGCTATGGGAATATACAATAATTTTAAAAATTATCAAAAACAAATCAAATTCTCTCTTCCTTCACTGATATATTAACAGTAAATAAAAAAAATATTACCATTTACTTAAGTTACAATATACTATTTGATATTAGACGTATACAGTCCTTTATGAGTTTAGTTTAGAATTCTGTACAAATTATTTCATACTTTTTCCAAGGTTCTGACATGTAGTAATAATGGCAAATGCGAAAATGACAAAGGTTGATGCATACAGGTGTGGAGGGAGTCCCAGGTTAACCTCAGCTACGAGTATCTTGAATACCCATAGGTCAATAAATATCGACGTGTATGAAGCCAGTAATAAATGTAGAAGATATATATTTTAGCGTAAACTTATATTAAATGTATACTTATTTTTTGCACTGTATCTGTCGTTATCAAGCTGAAGGTAAGACAATGCGCACAGTATCAGATATCAGTAAATATTGCGCACTGTGCTCGACCCTTATCCGGATGTGTTTTGTGATTTGCCGTATAGCTTTCGGCCGAAGCTATTTTATTTAAAAGCAACATCACAATCTACTGATGTAACTACCGTGTTGCCGCAGTAAAGCTTTTATTTTATAGCTCGTGTAAATTTTTGAAAACGTACTAAAAGGCTGTCTGAATTTTATATTGGATATTCATCTCTTAGCCCAGTGATGGCCCAATGAACATGATTGATCAGCCGGGGTTTTGGGTTCGATTCCCAATCATACCGAATATTAGTGTGAAATTGTATTACTATCGGAATGCACATAATATCTTTGTAAGTATATTTGTATCTATATGTTTATTTATACGCTGTCTGGTTACTACAGGACAGGCTATGCGTAATTTGGGATCAGATAGCCATGTGTGGAAATGTCCCAAACTAGAAATTTATTTTACTGTTAAAGGTTTCGTGGGTATGTCCATGAAATAAATGATGAATCGGCTTTACTTACGTATTAACCTAAGTACCGATCGAGGGCAGCTCATGAGGAAGGTCCTTACTTAAATAAGAAATAAGTAGGCTATTCAGAAAAACGTAAGTGAGATACGTCGGTGCATGTTTAATTGTTTTACACCAGTTTACGTAAATTAATCATGGGGTATAATTGCGAAAATTGGTGATTTTGTTCCTAGTACAATAAACAATTAATAAGAACACACATTTCAGTACACAAAAATAAATGATTGTTGTTTTAATTCCTGCCATATCGATTTTGCTAAAACGTTAGCCTGAAAAATTTCCTGCAGAACCTGATAATTTTCTCTGACTACGATCTTAACATAATTTTCTCAATTCTGCTACTTACTACAAAGGCTTCAAACACGGTCATTTTATACGCGCTTTTGAACTTAATTAATATAAACATTTCGCTCCAAAAACATAGCCGTAACTTGTGACCTTATCGTTCTGCGAGGAACCTGTGTCTATTAAACGATTCATGATGTTGATGATTTAATATACTTAATACAAAGTATCTCAGTTAACTACCAATACTAATACATTCGAAATACTTTGTAAAGTTAACAAAACAATGGCTTAAAACAAAACCAATACATAAAACAATCGCGACCAAAGAAATAACAAATGAAGAAAAATCAATTATAAATCTGTCCCACGAATATAATTACTATTTTCACTTCTCTATTATAATGTAACAACGTCAAAGAACGTCCACAAGCGCACTCGTCTCCGAGATGTCCATGAGACTCCATAAACAGTAGCGTTAGAGTTGAAAATCGCTTGCACTGTACCAAGTCTAGCATATGTGTTCGTTTCAAAATATCGACACACGCGCTTAAGGAATTAGGGCTGTACACGCGATACCCTTGAGCCGGAGACAAGAGTATCGCTTACATATCGTTTGTACACGTCCAAGCATGTCGTAAATTATCATCTGATAGCCGACGTACAGTGGGAACGACTGTTTTCGGTTTATTGAGATGTGGAATGGTAGTTGAAAAAGAAAAACGTCACTGTAAGGCAACTAGTAAAAAGTACTCAATGTACTAATTGGTTTCTAAGTTTCCATCCGATTGATGATGGTCAAGTTAAAAAATTACATTGTAATCGCATAATGATTACTCCTAAAACAATCCAGTACTGCTTTCAAATGTTATCCTTATTTCACAAAATAATACACGTCAACGGGAAAGAATTATCATGGGTTCAAAGGATGGGGATGTCAAAGAAAAGTGCATAAATTTACACTTACCTATTAGGATAATGCGATGTTTCCTTTGGAGGCGGCATGGGGGTTGGAATCCGCCGCACCCCCTTCACCCCTCCCCCGTTCATGGCGATTGTCCTCACGCTCTCACTGCAACAAAAACATGGCATTCTTCAACACACTCTAACAGATGAGCTATGGGATTTTTATGTGGTGTTCTAGAGCCACTTCA
>DWDW01002180.1:0-10512 GCA_018245635.1 Mimoniades versicolor eupheme | reverse complement strand
GTGGAAGAGGCTGGAAGGAAGAGTGATTGCCTCGTTGGTCATGTTGGTTGCAAGTGCGACTGCTTACCGGAAGATCCTGGGTTCGATTCCCAGTTCGGGCGCTACTAAATTTTATAATTTAGATTTTCTAGTAGTGGCTCGAAGTCTGGATATGTGCCCGGTATATGGCAACAGGTTCACCACCTATTCCACAGTGGGATGTAAACGTAACTGGTGGAACTTGGGCGTGTTCTACATTCCTCTGCCTACCTCTTCGGGGATTACAGGCAACGTAACACGTTGGAAGATGCGCAATAGGTCTGTAAGGATAGAGATGTTTGACACTCGGTTCTCTCCGCCTACCCCCATACCTAGGTAGGTCCATGTTTCTTGACTATCTTATTAATCGAATATGGGAAAGACCGGATTTGTGCCCGATGTATGGCAATAACTTGCCTATCCCCTATTCCGCAGTGGGATTTAAACGTAACTGGTCAAGCATGGGAGTGTATTACACTCCTCTGCCTTACTCTTATGAATTTACAGTCGAAATGTTACGTTTTTTATAGTGATATAACTTAACAATAATTCTTAGAAAACATGTATCTGGATTGCATAATTTACGACTAGATATTTTAATCTACATATGTTATATGTAATGATATAAGACAATAAGTACCTAATTTCTACAATACAGCTTCTAATACTAATTAACTGTGACCAATTTAATATTTATCTAAAGTATATAGGTAATTGTTTGTAATAATTCATTATTAAGGTACATTTAGGGCGTGTGGTTTAAGGATTTATTTGTCACAAACATAAAAATATTCACTTGCAAGCGTCTGCTACCAAAAATTTGTTCATAAATAAAACTGGTACGATGTTAAAATTTTGAACGCCCCTCCTTTAAACTGTACCTATACAAAACGGGCATATTTAACAAATTTAAATATTACAACACAATAGTGCCTGTATATAGACAATAAAACAACATTTAACATTTCGCTCAATCTTGCGTATGGCTGTTTGCTCAAATATACATAGATATAGCAGAATAAAATACTCCAGAGCGGGAAAACATTCTAGAAAAGTCTTAAATAGATTATAAAAAAAATATCCGCTTATCGTATAGTAATATTGTTTTCGCTCGTTCCCTCTTAGTAGGTAGCTAGAATAATTTGTATACAGAAATGCTCAGAAAACTGAATGGTTAAATGAAGCGGCGCATGGGCACGTGCGCGTCTATCCGGTAGGTCATTCTCACGGTGCGTCCAAGTTACGAGCGAACAGCCCTCATAGAATAAGTAATGTTTAAAACAATTATTATAAATAATAGTACCAAAAATTCAATATTCAAACACTTTTAACAGTAATGGACACCATTGGCATATTGGTGAGGATGATGTTTTAGATGTTCGTTTATTACTTGTGTGAGAGACATATACGCATACACAACATGACCATGTGGATGTGAACAAATATAACGTTCAGAAGGAAATTAATTGTTGCAAGCTTACTAAGATAAACAATTGCTAAATCAAATGCTAGGGTAAACCTATCAATAGCTCTACATATTGTGTGTAAGTCTAAGTTATAAATACAATATTATTACGCAAATATGCAAATATACAAACATGTGCATAATAAAACTATTCAGTGTGTATATAATAGATTCTGCTCCGTAAATTAAAGCCGGTTGACGTTCACACCATACATACTCGATCTTCCTTTCCACACATCAATGCGGAGTGGAGAGCTGGTGAACAAGTGGGTCGCTCCAACTCGTTCCATTCGCTCTAGTATATTTTTCAATGTCCGACGATGCGATGCGGTATACTATATATCTTAATGAATATCTGACCACGTATGATCGAATAACAAAAAAATAATTTATGAATTTGCGATTGAAAATGGCAGATGCATATAGCGATGTATTTAAAGTTGAACGTTTGTTTAGATCTAAACATACACTATTTGAATATACGCCTATTTACATTTTACCATCGTACCAATGAATTTGCACAACAGTTTCCTTACGAACATATTCTTTGTCTGGTTACTTTAACTATTTAAATGTTACTGTTTTCTTTGATGGGTTCTGTAGATACAAAGTCGAGTTAGCGAAGCGCATAGCAATTTTCCAGACCTTTGTCTAAGCAGGTGAATTTGCTTCAGTCAATTACGTAAAATAACGACGTAAATGCGTCCTCGAACATTTTACAAGCAGGCGGTGTTTTTCAATGATTTAACTTCAGCGACAATGTTTTGTTACAATTTTATTGTGGGCTAGTATTGAGGAGAAACGTGAAAGAAAAATAGGTGTCATAAAACTATATAACGTTATAAATATTCTGACTACCACTAGGTCACTATTAGTAACATTTAAAAAAGATATTACGTGATTTAGTATCTTTCAACTGTGTTCATGTTAAAATATTAACAGATCAACTCCTTTTCAATCAGTGTCAATCTAAATCTATGACTATAAAAACGTCGCTAGCATAGCAGCAAACAATGTCGCCGCGCCGGCAAATGTTTCTTGTTTGCGTGAGAGAGTGCGTTGATGTCTCTTGTTCAGATGCGACTAAAAGCACACCACATTTATGATTCTCGATGAACTAAATGGCTGTATGAGTGTAGAGTATCGCACTTTGTACTTAAAATGTTAATAATTAAATATTTTATTTTATTTTATTTTATCGAAGATACTAATATTCTTAGACGTATTAGAATACAACTATAATTACATAAACTACATCCTCTTTTGATTGAAATATATCTATTTTCTCGTAAAGTTTTTTGTAAACATCTGAAAGTTTTTTGACCAATTATTGTAATTTGGGACCCATTGGAAAAAAAATATGGATTAACTCTAATAGATGTATTATGTTTTTAAATCGAATATGCACATATACGTATACAACATAAAACGACAAATGTGTAAAATCATGAAAAGCCAATAAAAATAAATCAGGTTTTTGAGGTTGGCGATAAATAAAATGGTCGTTATATCCATCAATGAACAAGGCTAGCTTTCATTAACAGAATAGGATCATTAAAACGATCGTATGCCAACAAAGAGCACAATCGCAATTTCTCTTATCTGAATGAAAATACTAAATCGATTGTTCTAGTTTACATTGGAAATAACTCTTTTTTACATTGGATTTTACTCTCACTACGTACGACTGTTATTGTTGTCTTCTTCGTTGTTATGTAAGTACGAGTACGTCACCGCAAACACGATGCTCTAACTATATTGTCCATATAGAACTTACTTGATTACTTCCAAAAAATAAAACAATATTTTACTGATCGACCAATAATATTCTTTACTGTTTCGATTGGAAAATTGAACATCACGTCTGTAAACCTCGAATAGATGTGTAGAAGAGTCATTAGTTACGTTTCCGTCCCTCCACGAATAGGGGTCGAGCCTATTGCTATATACCGGACACGAATCCAGATTACGACACATTACTAGAAACAATAATATAAGAATAAGTGATACATTCAAACTATTGGTTGATTACCTTAAGATTTTTATCTCGCCTTACATTTGTTTCAAGGACGTCCAAACCTACATTATTAACATGCCTGAGAAGGTACTCGTAAGAACCCACGCCAGACACCAATGTCTTTATATGTAGAACAACATTCTTAACACGTTTTCACTGCCATGCGCCTTCATTTATATTAATTTTAATCATTTAAAACATCCAAAAACCAGTTTCATTTGACTTGATACAAAACTTGAGTTTGAGAGAAAGCAAAATTTCGATTCGTTTTCTAACTTTAAAATATGTAACTGTAAAACACAAACATTCGATACGACGGTTTTAAAATGACTGTGACAATAGTTCTCTTCGAAATTTAATTTTAAAGTTCTACACATACAATGGCCTCTCTTACTTTAGAATTAATTCTGACCTCCACAGAATTTTTATCAATTATTGAATTTTATTTTTATTGAATTACGTTTGTTTCTATGTCGTTATCAGAACCCATGTTATTTAATCACCGATTTAATTTTCTTTATTTCTTTGTATAATTAGAAGATTACTGATGAAAAGTTTCCAGCCTACTTATATAAACATCATTTTAAGCATCTCAATGCATACTTACAGATATTGCGAACGCAACTACAAAATATAATTTTCAAATCTTGATATTGTTTATTAGTGGAGGAATCTTTTTATCGAACCTGATTCATAATTGCCTTTTCGAACTATGGCACCTGAACCTTTTTCATGGGTGAACTTTGAACCATACATGTATAATCATCATCATCATCATATCAACATCAGCCCACAACTGTCCACTGCTGAATATAGGCCTCCACTGGAGCGCGCCACGTTGCTCGGTCCTCCGCTTTCCTCATCCAGTGTCTACCGGCGATCCTACGAACGTCGTCGGACCAGCGGTCATGTATAATCGATCTCGTATTTTATTTATTAGTCTGGAATAAACGAGTATACATATATAGGTACGTTGATATTTGTAATTCATTGATGTTGATATGTAAGTAAAGGCCATCGCTTAATATTTAGAAACATTTAAATCTAATTTATTTTGGTAACGGCACGCAGATATATTTTAATTTTTTCGTAGGAGAATATTATTGAATATACATATTTGAACTTGTTTAAAAAATTCGATATGGTCTGCGTTAAACAGAAGTATTGTGTATGTAAGACAAAAGTATCCCAGAAATAAATAAATATTAAAGGTCACAACTATCTCTATTAATGAATGCCCCCGGACAAGAAACGTATGGCGTTTTAATCCGTAATTAATACCATAGCATTGTCACTTACCCATCTACGCACTTGAACAAAATGTAAGCTTCTTGTATATCTATAGTCAAGTATTTATACAAATATCTTGTGTACAGTATAACAGCCAGTGTATGAATATCAAAACACAAAGTACCTACCTGTTCACCAAATATTATACCTACATATGTAATAGTAGGTACTATACTGTAGGGAAAATTGATAAACGAATTTATCATAGATTGTTTAATAAGTAGGTATATTTATAACGGTATATTCAATAACTTGAGTAACTTTTTTGACATGGTAGATCTGATGTTTATATCGTCTTTCATTTGAAATTGATTAGTTATATTTGTATCAGCTCCTCGCATAGCGGTCTTGGAAAAAATGAAAGACACAATATTAAATCTTTTCTTGTTACGCTTATTACATCGCCAAAACACCTTAGGATTTGTAATTACGGAATACTTTATAATTTTATTAATATGTAGGTTAATCCACGGTGGCAACGTATGTAATTGAATGGCAAAACCGCCTACTAACGACATTCGTATGAGATGCATGCGTGCTACATAAGTTTTTATCGGATCTACTCGTACTTAACGCTCAAGCGATACATTATATGTATGTCCAAAAGTATAGATGAGGTTCACTGAATGGCAATTGCCACTGATCAGAATATGGCATTCCGACAAGCGTAACTGTAAAGCGTTGAATAACGTTCTTGTCATTCAAGGGCTCAAGTCTTCTTGAGTAACTCCCCATTGACTAAGGTAAAGTGGTAATGTATGGGGGATGTAGTGGTAATGTGTGTAGTGGATGTAGTGGTAATGTGGTAATAATGTGGGATGTAAGGGTGCACACTTCAGCCTCAGTGCTCCAAGCCAACCTCACCTGCCTGTGGTGCATCCTGCCGGTTAGCGAACGAGGCTCTGGCGACCGACTAATGGCGGTTAAACCATTCGATCTAAGCTTAGCTAAATGCCACAGACCGGTGACGGGCAGCAGCGTCATCGGTGCGAGAAGCTAAGCTCTACGATCACCAACCCGCCTGCCCAGCGTGGTGATTATGGTGAAATACCCCTAATGGCACCTATGTACATACATATTAAAATCGAAATAACAGTCAAAGTTCTATTCATATCAAAACTGGTATGAGTCCATTAATACAGTATTTCATTGCATTCAATTCATCATCATTATCATCAGCTAATTGGAGTCCACTGCTGGAATAGGGTCCCTGGGGGTTATCCCCATAATCCCCACGCTGGGCATGCTCGTTGAGGGTTGCAGAGGACAGCCTCTCGCACCGCCTACGCATGTCATATTATATTAGATTTGGTTTGTAATTACAAGGTAGTTAAAAATATAAACTGAAATTTATTTGGTAGGCTTATCGTAGATCGTATTTCGAACTAAGTCAAGGTAAGCGCTCTAGCCTCAGTAAAATTTTACCACTTCATGGTGCATTGTTATCTCTTATGCCGAATGTAACTGTTTTATTTTTTTATTTTATTGAATTATTATGCAAAGTTAAGTGGCAATGAAATACCATAACGTAACAAAGCAACGTGAGATATCTATAATGAATGTTAAGTATTATGTTAAAAAAGAATTTGACAGGGCCATATTACGAGAAAAAAATTTTTTTTTCATGACTTGATATTATTTATAAAAAAACTCATTTGTTGAATATTTGTTACGAAATGAAATGTCGGTATAGGTACGTTTATATATCTACTATTTATTGATTTACATAATGCTTACAACGGCTAACAATTATTATCTACAGAATAAACTTTGAATTAAATTTGAAACATTGAGTATACCGAACGAAATTCTTACGTTTGATTGTGCTGAATAAAATTCACACTTAAAAGAAAGAAAATGTGATATAATTTTATGCAACAGTATTTAGTGTTGAAGGAAATGAACGAATTGAAGTTGGACATAAAAAAAACAAGCTACAGAATTTATCTCGCGACTTTTTCATTTCCGTTTACATTCCGCCGAATTTTAATAATCTCGAGCTGTGTTCCGTCATTTCTGTAATCGACTTGAAAACATTCCTAATTCGCGTTCCCGAATCCGTCGCTCGAAGTATTCAATCTCTTTACACATTCAATAAAATTGAAGACGTCGATCGTTTTCAAATTAGCGTTGACAGTTAGGCGAATCGAGACGCGAACGCGCAATTATAGAAGTGTTCAGAGCTGTATGGTATACGTTTAATGAAAACCTTATCTTCACAAAACATTTAAATTAAAACGGCAATCGTTTTAAAAATTTATTGAAATGAATTTTTCCAAAAATATTTTTTTCACGTTCAGAAAATCATTCTTTAAATTATATGTATGTTAGCGGCACCATTAAATCACTGTTTAAATTCTGCAAACGTCTTTTCTGGGGATATTTATCATTTTTCTATTTTATAAGTAAAGTTAACCAAACCCGTGATGACATCCCCGCTGATATACTCAATGTATTCTACGAAATGTAAGAATGACATTAAATAAGATTAATCCATCATAACATGTCACAGCTAAGATGAACATACTAAAGACGGTATTTTTCACACCATATATATTTATATTAATGACATAACGATATTTCGCTCTTTAAACTTTAAACATATAAGTTAGAATTGATTGTTTCACAATCCTCCGATGAAATAAGATACAAAAATTATATTATAAATATTTTGGATTTTTGAAAAAACTGAGTCGTAATAAGCGACAGCTATGCACGCTAAAAGAAACTCTATTTACTTCTGGAATTCATACCAAAAATACTCTACATTCTAACCAAACTAAGACGTGACAAATACTGCTTACATAAAGTGAAATATGGTGTCTATTTCCATCTACAATATACAATGGTGGCCAGAGCGTTTGAGTTTCACCTATTCCCGTGCCGTCGAATAATGGCAATCACTGTGTTGAGAATTCAAGCACATTTCAAGTCCAATTACGTCTGTAATCACCATTTCAAAATGACCATTTAACAAGTAACTTTTAGTCAACGTTGTAATTTTGTACGCGTTAAATCTGCATTGTACATTTTCCCGTGATTCAAGCGACAGTTCCATACTGCGTTCGGTGATACAATTTATAAATTGTACACGTGACAACCGCATCGTTTGTCTTCGTAAATAGAAATCCGCAACACGGGTATTGTGATATTAAGAAATATATGTCTGAAGTACCTAAATCGTGTTGGAATAGTTGTGTACAAAAGCTAGTATAAATGCATTTGTTTTTTCTATAAATGAAATACATTGAGCATGAAAATGCACATGTAGTTAAACTTATCATACTCCATAGTACGTATTATATAGTTGAATAATATTTAGTGTACACAAAAATAATTACGTAATAACGTTTAAATAAATGTAATGTTAATGAATTTTCCACTATTACCAGTATTATTATGTAAATGTAACTAATGAGGTATTTGCTAACTAGAAAGTTAAGAGTAAATCCAGCTTTTACGAATTAATATGTTTACGTTATATTAACATATAGAGCTAAACAGCTTAAATTTTAATGACGTAAAGAATGGAAAAAAATACCGTTTACATGTACAAAAAATTTACCAATGAGAGTTTTTTTAATAATCATCGTACACAAGTATAAACTGATGATTTAAAATATATAAACGTAGCATCACGCCTATAATCCTCGAAGAGGTAGACAGATAAATGTATTATCTACACTCCTACGTTTCACCCGTTACGTTTACGTCCCACGATGGAATAGGTGGTGAGCCTATTGCCATGCATCGGGCACATATCCAGACTCCGAACCACTACTAGAAAATCTATTTTTATTCTATGTATATAGAAATGTAGAATAAAAAGAGATATGAGACAAAGGGAGATAGAAACAGATATTACCTAATGTAGTGAGTATTGTATATACGAGTACATACATATATCCCAATATACGTATAACCATGGCAGGTCTGTAAGAATAGAGATATTTGGCACACTTTACCCTCTGCCCACCCCGTGAGGTACCTGGCCTGAAGATATGTATGTGAAGACATGTAGGTATATATTAAATTTGGGGTACTATAAAAAATGGGGGTTTTAAAAGAAAAATAAAAAGCTTCCTCTTAAGTAACACTGACAGTCAAGTTTCATAGAACGCATCATTTATTACAATAAGATTCATTTATGGGATGCATTGTATTTTACAATTCTAGCCTCCCTCGCGTTACGCACGAAATGATTCTTTTTTTTCGTTAGTAATTATCAGGCCAGCGCGTGGCCGCGACCCCGTCTGACGGTAAGCGCAGATGCGGTCGCTACACTTTTTTTCATATCCCAAATTCGTGGTCTTTGTATAGGAAGCAGAGAAGAGAAAGTCCGCCCAAGGACGAGGCCGTCGCTCCCTTGGTTGCGTAACCGCGTGAGATAATTGCCGCGGCCGGACCAGCGCCGCGCCACCATTGTGTTGAAATCACAATGCGGACACTGATTTAAGGACAAAGACCCCGATCCGCGTTCTGACCCATCGCCGAATGCATTCCGTAGATGCAATGCTTTCACTCGGATTCTTTCGATTGCGTAAACCCACCACGCATAGTAATCGTCAAAAAGTAAGCCAATACGTGTTGTTGACCT
Organism: Mimoniades versicolor eupheme; assembly: GCA_018245635.1. Lineage (NCBI taxonomy): Eukaryota > Metazoa > Arthropoda > Insecta > Lepidoptera > Hesperiidae > Mimoniades > Mimoniades versicolor. The sequence goes on along the minus strand of DWDW01002180.1, from coordinate 1,125 downwards.
AATAAATAGGTATCTAAGGTTTTAGACAGCCTCGTCGTGCGGTTGAGAGCGCGATTGCCGACCTAGAGGTCCTGAGTTCAAATCCCGTGTTGGGTACTATGAAATTTTTGGAACTTTGAATTACTAGTTAAAAGTTTGAATACTGACTCGGAGTTAATGAGCTCTCCTCCTATTGGGACGTAATCCTAACTGGCGAAATGTGGGACTATTACATTCGCCTGCCTTCCTCTTCGGGGATTACAGGTGTGATGTTACATTTCTAAAGTTTTATTTTGTGTTATATAAAATCGAATATTGTGTATATATAAAATCTATCGATATTTTAAAAGAAATTATAATCGCGTAGTAGCTTAAATTAATATCTTTATTGATTTTTATAATACTCGATTTAGAGTGTAAGATAAAAGAATTAACGATGTTTTTGCAATAAAATATATTACTAGTCGTTTCATAGAACAAAAGAAGAATACCAAACTTGTGACTCTATGAACTGCCATGTTTGACACATGTCACATATTTGACATGTGTGACATCCTGAAGTACATATCCAGTTATTATAGTTTTTACGGTGTTATTAAACAATAATAAGCGCGTTGCGTAACCGGGCGACTCGGCGACCATGATCCTGTAGCGCGCACTTTCACCGGCGCGTACACCAAATGGACTTACGAAACATTGCGTAATCTCGGCCCACGGTCGATCTTATACTGCAGTAATTATACACGAGTGAAAGTTCTATATTTTAGCGAAGAAATGTTCGAGAGAACACGATATATAGCCTCCGTTTCCGTTTTTAACGAGCGAGTGAGTTGTTACGCAATTAAATTTCGGATTGAAATTACGCAACGTTATATTTTAAATTTCTACACACGTATCTATTTTGTATAACGAGCTATTACCAACGTCACTGTCATCTTTTTCAAACTTTTACTTTCTGTTGATTTGAGCGTCGAACGGAAATCGGCTTTCGGTTTTTTAAAGTTATCATTACGAGTTTAATGCAATGCTTACGTAAATTTATTAAAAAAAAAAAAAGTAACTTCACGCTTGTAATCCCCGTAGAGGTAGGCAGAGGAATGTAGAACATTCCCACGTTTCACCAGTTACTTTTAAGTCCCACGATGG
>DWDW01002179.1:0-10512 GCA_018245635.1 Mimoniades versicolor eupheme | reverse complement strand
GACCCGGGAATCGAACCCAGGACCTCCCGTTCGGCAGTCGCACTCGCAACCAACACGACCAACGAGGCAGTCATTTATATATACATACATATGTATATATATTATAACCTATATCATGTCTTGTGAAATAGATTTATAATTTATTATTAATTAGCAAGAATTTATAATTATCTACCTTATCTACCTTAAAGAGTATCTGATTTGACATACATATGTCATCATCCATTAGCCTCCAAGACTGTATCTCACCCGAACAAAAACCCGCGAAACGACTAGCGCCTTCTACATACTATTACAATTTTTATTTTTCCGACATCTAACAAAAACCTCATTGTCTCTAGACTTTAACTTTGTTTATGATCGTTCTCATGACGTATGTCTCTTAGGACTTTTACGAACTCTGCGTACCCCAACCCGCATGCACAGCGTGGGGTTTATGGGTACAATCCCTCAGGGTAGTTCTATGTTCAGCAGTGACCTGCAATACGTTCGTGATGAAGATGACGATCACATTGTTGTTTTTCTATAAATTGGGGCCTAAGTTCTACCTTGGGGCATGCTAATGCTGCTGAATGGCTAGTATGATGATAGGTGATCCTGAACGATTTGCTTACAAGTGTTCACACTAACGTAAAGTAATACAATTTTTATTTCACACACACATTTATAACCTAGTGTCGTACGTAATCATATTTACTTTAGTACATTTCGAATAGCCTCGTTAAAGGAATTCGGTTGAATAAATTTTCAGACCTCATTAATCCGCTTCCAAATGCCCGATGCTCAAAATAATGTTATTTAGTTGTCTAATTAACTGGTTTGTAAAATTAATGGAAAATTGGAAGCAATCTAAACTAACCGATATGGCATACCAGTTGGTATTTAACCACAAAAGCATATTGAATTAGGCGAGATTCACATGGCGTTTCATGAAAAAACAGTTAAATGTAGAAGAAGCGTGGATTCAAATAAGATTTTTTTTTGTATCATTACATAAATTATTTTATAATACTCGTATTTTACACATTTTCATTGTTGAAATCTTTGTATGTTCCACTGATGGGCAAGATAGTCTATCGGGGTACGGGTACTATAACATGGAGGAAATTGAAACATGCTCTGATTTAATGTGGCAGAGTTACACTTATGTCTCTACTTGGTACTTTTTACACAACGTTGAAGGCGTCCGACAAGGTTTATCGATTGTTATGTACTACAGACTAAACTCTAAATGCCCTTATAATCATGACAAATCTAGTAAGATTTTGCCACTATTTATGATCCTCCAAAGTACTCATCACGGAAAGCTTTGTAATTTCACCATTGATTTGGGGTGTATAAACAAGCCGGATTAAAAAAAAAATACTAATACAGAGTAATTTTGTTTAGTCTCAAAATCATGATTTTAAAAATAAATAAGACTTTGTCGGGGTGGTGTAAGAATGTATTCCCTGACCCCTTGGCGGGATACCGGGTGCCATAAGTGGCGTCTAAGCCCGATGGTGGCAGTCTGCTTAGACACAGCAAAATTCCTTGGTCACCTACGGGCAGTAGGGTAGGTGATGCGAGAAGATTTAATTAAGATAGTGAGATTTCTCAGAGGAGGCTATATCCGTGAACTGCAACATTCTGATGATGATGATGAAAAATAAACATGTAAATGTGATCTTTATTCAAAACAATACGCTAAGTTAACGTTCCTCTACATTTCGTTTTTTTACATTGTGCAGGTCCAAAAAGTTGTAAAAGAAGAGAGTCAAAACGCAAGCTAAGCTTTAGAGAAATCCCAGATAATAAGAACAGGGAATTTAAATCGCGAGATAAAAATAAGTTTTCACATTCAGTTTATATCCCTTAACTCTCGACCCGAGAGAATATTGCCAGGTTGTAAACCACAATATTTACTATTTACTTGTGAAATCGTATCAAGTTTTTATTTCACCGCGAAGTTTTTGAATGGACCGATCGTATTTCATTGATCGTTAAACTCAAAATTCACTGTCGTTGGATAACGAAACCATCTTCACGGGAATGCATTTGGAAGATAACGTTTCGAAATAATGTTATTAGCACTGCTTCAAAATTTATAGTATTTTGAAATTTAGTTTTAAGAAAATATTGTTACATTTGGTTAATATTATCGGTTTTGAAGTTACACAGCAGACATTTGATTTAGATTTTACTAAAACAAATAAAAATTTTGTTAAAAATGTCATCCCTAAGTTATATGTCACATAAGTACTCACACAACTTAGTACCACTTATGGACAAAAAAACATTGTTTTTTCTAATTTCATTTCATTTATTTATTTCATTAATTATATTAAATATGTTTTATTTATTTTTTATTGTGAAGATAAAGAAAAAAATACAGATGTGAGTACTTGAAACCTAGTACAGGTTTGAGTATCAAAAGGAACAGATTCGAATACCTGAAACATTATAAAAATGTAACATCACGTATGCAATCGCGGAAGAGGTAGGCATAAAAGTGTAGCTTATTCCCACGTGTCACCAGTTACATTTATGTGACAGTTGGTGGTGAGCTAACTAGCATACATTATGAAATAGGTGGTGATCCTTTTGTATGGCAATACCGGGCAATCAAATAACGCTTAATATAATTTCAGTAACACCCGAAAATATTAATAATTTGAAATTGTTTTATATTCATTCTTCCAAAGTTAAGCTTGACTTACACTTTTTAAACTTAATAAGACAAATGAATAGCAATTGATTTTTTATTGGTCTACTGTAAACATTTATAGGAAATGTTGAGTTCGTCAACCCCTGTATACATATAATACTATTCTATGCTAACGATAGTCAACGCAATACTTACATGGAGCTGAATCCGAGCGACAAAACTTTTCGACCAAATCAACTTAAGTGGATTTTGGTCGGCAACTTTTATTGTATTGTTCAGAAACACACCAATTGTGGCCGGTTAGGGTTGGAATAACTAAATGACATAATTCGATTTGAGCCTGTAACAACATGTTTTAAACTTTGAAATTTCTCTTAATGGACCTTCGTTAGGTGAATTGTTTTAAACAGCTAATTCAAGTTGCCTAATTTATTAAAACCTCTGATTATATAAATTCAGTACTGCCAAGACGTTAAAGTGCTTATGTTCAACGCTTTATCTTAATTCATTACACGCTCTAAGTAAGAATTTATTGTTTAGCACGTTTTATAATTATTTCTAGTTTATCATTCTCTCTAGGCAAACTTGCGGTGGGATTCTTTCAATAACATGTACTCGTATGTCCCCTAATGTTTTCATTACACACTCTTACTATCTTGTAAACCCATAATAGGTGTATCAATGATACAATCATGCAAATGCGGTAATAACTTGGATTGTCCAACAGATATGCCAGTTACTAACGTTTACGAAATTAGTTTTTTAATGACTAATGTAGCATCTCACTAATCAAATATTACTTACCCGAACCTACCACCCACTGAGAAAGTAATAAGTCAGAATGTTAATACGAATCAGTTCAACAATCAAAGGAAGGGAAAACCTAATATCAATTTTATCGGAAACCCACCAAATAACAGTGCGTTATTAATACCGTTCATCCCTAAACAAATGAAAATAACAAAAATTCCTTTAACGTCCCCATTCAGTCGGATTCTTCGCAAATTTATTTCATTATTGTACGTTTTCCACATTTTTTGTACAACCCGACCCCTGCATCGCCATTTTAACTTTTCGGAAATAACTCCGCGTACGCTTAACTCCCATGTAACTTTACATTGATGAAGGTTTGATAACTGTCAATAATTTTGCGCTTCGAATAATGTAAAACGTATTTTTGATTTTTCTGATTTATTGAACGTTACAATGTAGGCAACCAATAAAATCCTTGCCTCCGAATGATATAGTATTATACCATTATGACAGATACATAATAAAATGATTTAAAACAAATGAAACAATAAACATCGCGACTATAAACCCCGAAGAGGCAGGCAGAGGACTGTGAGACGTTTCACCAATTGCGCTTATGTCCTTTCTTGGAATAAGTTTATTATTCTAGATTTCGATTTATTATTTTCAGTGTTTCAACTGTCTTTCATTCCCTTGTTAAAATCGGAAGATAAGCTATCGTATATTGAGGGAAACATTTTTGAAAACCATTCAAAAGTTACAACACCAGCATAGGTGTTACTTTGCTTTCAATTGAACTGAACATGAGTGAGAATCTGAAAACCTTTATTCGATACATGTGCATGGAAATTTCTCAAAGTATATCTTTTTACTGCCTCGTTCTGGAGAGGTTCTGGGTTCTACTCCTGAGCCGGCTACTATTGCATTTTTCTAATATGATATTCTTAGTAATTATAGTAAGTAATTATAGTAAGTATTAGCTTGGGAATGTTCTACATTCCTCTGCCTACCTCTTCGGGGATTACAGGCGTGAAGTTACTTTACTTTTATTAGCTTGGGATTTGGATTTGTGCCTGATATTGATATTTGGCAATAGGCTCACTCCCATATAACATAGTGGTATGAAAACGAATTACATATTACCAATTGGTTAAACATAGGAATTTACTTTTATTTTCTTTTCTCTCCTTTACATTTACTTCTTCGGGAGAATACAAGCGTGATTTTACGTTTACGATCGTTTAGCTCAATGCACACCTACCGTTATTGACCTGACAATTTACACAACACCTACATTCGTTTAATTTGTACACCTCGATGAGTTGAGGAACCAGTTTCTCTTTATATCAAAGTTTTATAAATATCACTCATGTATTTCCTGGAACGAGAGTGTCGACGTGAAGAAACGCAAAGAGAATTCTAGGGTGTACGAGTACTTATGTAATTTTTAAGGCTTCCCATATGTATCGATATAAAAGGAGCAATTTACATAAAACCTGCATATATTCAATCTATTCATTGATGGAAACCTTATCAAAATATTTTTATTGATTTCTGAGATATCGCAGCATACAACACGCTATTGAAGTAAACTGTTCTATCATATAGTGTAGAGAACAAGTTCTGCTGGAAAGTATATTAGTATTTAATATATTAAGTCGTAACTTGTGAGGAATACAAGCTCCCAAGATACAAAATATTCCTTTGTGCCATAAATGATTTTGATACTATGTGGACTATTTTGTGATACCTACTTAGCGTTACCTTACAAAAGCGTTAATAACGAAAATATTATTTTTGTACATTCCGCATCTCTTTTTACTAAAAGGTTTTTCGACGTTTATTTGTGTGATTCTTGATTATGTTGCATTAGAAATGTATACATAGTTTCCATAATACACAGTTATCATTATGCCAGCACAAATTATAATAACATAATTTTGGTAAAGTTCACAGTGCCACCAAAACACACGTTCAATGAATGAATTGATGTGATCCACACAAAATCGCATCCAACCACAAAATGATTTGTAATATCCGTTAGAATCTATTTTTAAATGTTCATATTACTTGTTTACTGAATTGTGAATGATAAACGAATCTGATTAAATTTTGTGGTATTGTACATTTTGTGTGAAAATTTTCCTGTTTCAACTAATATGTATATTGTTATATTTTAATATGCCGCTTAAAGTATTACCACACCTTTTGATTTTAATTAATAATAATTTTCGTACGATTATTGCTTCTTATGTGTATAAAATTCAGTTGATGTTTTACTAGTCTAAGACGTATTTTAATAAAATCTTTTACATTATCAAGTGAATCTAACGTACTGTCACGGGTAATGAAATACATACATTTAATCTATACTATACGTTGCAAAAGGAATTACACACGCTTTGCTTTAAAATTATGTAGCGGTATTGCACAACACAACGCAACGCAATGCAATGAACCGCAACGCAACGCAACACAACGTAACGCTACGTAACGTAACGCAACGCAACGCGGCACAACACAACAACACAACCTTCTGTAACGTACCTTTGAGTTTGTGCAAATGTCCACCAAACACCAGCTCCATCGTGATTTTAAAATGTAGATTTACTGAACATACTATTAGTATATACATGTATGTATGCATTTCCCCATTTAGTCGCTTCTGTAAGTGAAACTTTACGCAATAAAGCTGGCAAGTTAATATAAAGAGTTTCCTTTGACCAAAGTTTCGCAGAACACAACATAGCAACATGTAACATTCTGTCTATACACATTACGTAAACTACATAAACCTTTTCATTCCTTTTTCAGGTCTTTCCCTTCCTTTTAATTTATTTCTACGAATATAGTCGCCATGTGAAGCGGATTGCTGCTGTAAGGTTTTTACCTAATTTAACCTTGATCTTGAAACAATTTATTATTGCAAAATTGTTATTTACATCGTTAAAAAATTTATCAAGTTGTTTCTATTAACGTATTTTAGCCTTATCTATTAGCATCACAAAGAAACTAGCACTCGACCAACGAGATTGTAAAAGTACAATACTGTTACCACCTTGGTGGTGGAGTGGTTGCAAGGGCGACTGCCGACCGTCAGTTTCCGGGTTCGAATTCCGTATCGATTACAACTCGAGGTTCTAGTATTATAATTTCTAGTAGTGACTCGGAGACTGGATTTCTGTCCGGTGGATGGCAATACTCTCGCCGCCTATTCCATGCTCGACCGTAGTTGTAACTGTTTAACGTAGTAGCCTACTACACACCTCTGCCTACCGCTTCGCGGATTACATGCGTGATGTTAGGTAATTCAATTATTCAAATTTATAAGTTTATGTCTTTTCTTTCCTTATTTTCACGTTTTCTCTTCCATTGTAATGCGAGTAATAAAAGTAACACTTCTATTCATGCAGGTTTTGCTTTTTAATATTTACCCTCCGAGTATAGTATGAAACATGAGTAGAAGAATTTTAAATGTTATTAAATTTCCGTTCCTTAATTCTATTTCCGTTTCTTAATAAAAAGGAAATTGAGTATTTTGGAAGTTATAAACACAATTTCATTATCGTAAATAAAGCTTAGTATTGAATTATATGTTGTATCATCATCAGCTTATTGCATACCACTGCCGTACATAGGCCTCCCCTGTGGGGTTATGCCCATAATCCCCACGCTGGGCATGCGGGTAGGGGATCACAGAGTACAGCTTCTAGCGTCACCTATCCTGATACCGATAGGCGGCCAGAGCATTTAACTGGGTCTAGGCAGATAGCGCCGTACCGCGATCTGCCAGCGATAGGTTTAGTCGCCTCTTATGACAGCTTGTATTCCGGCACGGGGTCTGCAAATGTATTCTTACTTCACCCCGATACGGATACGTGTTTTAAAATTAATATTATTTTAATAGCTACGAGTAACTTATTGTGCAAATTGTTACAAAGTCTTGGTAATCATAACAATGACAGAAGGTACTTTGAGCTTAGCATGATCTTCGTGTCATATCAGGATAAAGTTCTTTAAAATATCATGATATCTTTGTACAGGTTGTAACGAACAGTTACGGGTTGTCGTAACAATCATATTCATAGTGACAACCCATAGCATTTGTAAAGTCTTACGGGTTATTATCAATTGTTACGGGTTATTACGGATTGTTACAATTGTTACGGGTTGTTATGAATTGTTACGAAGTACGTGATGATGAGTACGTACTTTGAGAAATGCGTGCAACAACGCAAAGGCGTGCGTGGCAAGCTTATTTGCCATGTATTAAGCATGTTTCCAATAATAGGAGCACTCATCGCGGATAAACATAAAAATCAATCAATCATAACAAACTTGTCGCTTTATGATTGAATTCGGGTTTCTTGTCAGAATTAGAATGTTTCAAAAGAAGTATAATACCAGGCTTGTCGAGTGTGGATTGGCAGACTTCCTTAGACTTGATGGAGTCTTTTAAGGTGTGTTAAGGTCGACTTTTGCTATTTTTTACGAGTAATTCTAAAATCGAATTTAACACCGTCATGAGAGAGAGGCGTATCAGGGAACCAACATCCAAATTCGAAATACACGTTGAAATTAAAAAAGGCAGCCTAGCAGTTACTGGCAATGAATTAATTAAGCGTTATTTTCTTTGTGTAAAGCAATCATAGCGATGCAAACTTTATAATGAACGATCTGCTTAAATTCCGACAAAAAATGGTCAGTGGCGTAAATTTCAAGAGCGACTTTATTAAATTTCACGAAGCCTGTGACGAAACTTCATTTTGATCGGTGGTTGGGTCCCACAAATTCCGCCCAATTTCTAATTTCGCTTGTCATTTGTGTTAATGTTGTCATTACGGCGACCCATGAGGCCATGTCCGTGATGTTATTAGGAAAGTTTCGTTTCAAACAAATTTGTTGGAGGCCTTTTTAGAGAGATTGGACTTTTATAATGATTGGAAAACGTGTACACAAAGTTCTGCGTCCCGTCTAAGTATGGATTACCGTTTCGTACTATTGGAATTATGCCAATATATTTGAAAAGTTTTTCAATATCATTTTCGCCGATTTTTCTTATTTGCTTTCCCGATTATACGTTATTGATATATTATTACTTAGTCTGTTTAATAGACATTTGATTTTTTTCAAAAAGACTTTTTAAAGATTTTTTAAAATTTTTGTAGGTTTTTTACTTAGCGTTAGAGCATCATTAATGTGTGCTACATTAATGACGCTAATGGCATGAATTATTCAAGTCCTGAATAGTTAATACTAATTCATGTTTAATTATCATTCACGTAAGAGACGGGCAACTAAGATTTTTTTTTATAAATTAATCAAAGGTACTAATGTTTTATTTCAATCTTAATTAGAAAAAAATAAAATACACTGTGTTAAGAATTAATTTAAAATGTCTCTCAATTTTCAATCAAAATATGAATACAAACAAAATGGTTATAGTTCCTTTAAAGTAGTAACAAGAATAAGTTTTTCTTTGATACATCTATCCAATCGTTTGTTAGGAGAAACGTTTATCTTTGACATAGCGAATTGCCGTTTTATAAAAAATATGCGAAGTAAAGCTACACCAATGCTTTTAAAAATTTATGGCTGGCCAATGAGAAGATTTACCACACTCAAAACAGATCAAATTATAAGACTGATTGATTTTAGCTGTTTAAATTAACCGGCTAGATATGAATTCGTAATTTATTTATGGATCGACGAGTAGGTTGTCCATAAAACCTTGCCTGTATACAAATCTAATTAATTAATTTAACCAGAAAAGTTCAAATCAAGAAGTTACATTTTAACACACAAGAAAAAACTCATAGAGTTGAAAACTGACAGGAAATCTGAATTAGAAAAATCCAATAGTGGCCGACCCAGGATTTAAACCTAGAACCAAGACCGATCGGCAGTCGCACTTGCAACCAACACGACGATTTATTATTGTACAGTCTATTATTCTATGTTTCTTCCGTCCTGTGTTTGTATTGTGTTTGGACTCTGTTTTCGTCCACTGTTGGACTCGGATCTCTATTCAGTATGAAAGGGTTAAGGCTATAAGTCTGCCACGCGCGCCAATCACGAATCAGCAGACTTCACATACTTTAAAGAACAATTTTTCTGAGAACGCTAAGGCATGCATGCAGCTTTCCTCACGATTTTCCCTTTATCGTTATACCGAGTGATGTTTAATCATAATATTTTGTTACTACATATTTGTGAATATAACCTAATTTAATTATGACGTTAACGTAAAATAATAATTAAAGCTTATTCATATCCTACGTGACAGTTTACCGAAAGTTTTCATAACATACCAATGGAAAAATAATAATGAACGCATCACATTTTGTATACACAATACCAACCCAATTAGAAATGAGGGGAATGAGTGTTAGTGTTCCGGCATATTTGATTCGTCTATGAAGTCGCTAAGGATTCTTGTAGCGTTATGGAGCGTTTTTTTTTCCACTCAATTGAATACTGGGCTTGTCACTAAAAGATCTAATGATACAAAATCTATAAAAAGCATAATACATCATTTTTTACGCAAGGTAATAATAGACAATATTTTGTATTATATAAATAGGGCCTGTGAAAGGTTACCTGCACAAAGGGTGTAGGTGACTTGATGTCAAAGGGCTAACCGTACATCTACACTCCAATTTAATAAGACAGAATCTTAATAGGAGATAAATTCTACCTGAGATAAATCACACTATAAAGGCTTATCTAACTATGGACCTAAATTTATAATAGCTCGTACCTTAGAATATGCCTTAGACATGCTTCAGAATGCGTCGCGACAGTGCAGTAGAAGTATTACCGTATAGCTAAAGACATGTACCTATAGCTACTAATTTAATTCCGGCTAAGATTCAATCCCTGCCATTTCAGAGATTTAAAAAATCAGTCAAGAAAGTCCTTTGTATGAAAGCTTATTATGAGACCAAGGACTATTTAAATGATAAAAAGGCATGGGATTGAATAAAACGTTTCACCAGGCTGTCTCTAAACTCACCATGTTATATGTAGTTATATAACTAAATTGTAAGCAGATGACAATAGGCTGATATTAACACACACGTTGGCTGTCACGTGTGCCCATTATCGGACTG
>DWDW01002178.1:0-10514 GCA_018245635.1 Mimoniades versicolor eupheme | reverse complement strand
GGTGAAGTATCATAGAAGGTAAATGTGAATATTATCATCATTATTCAAACGTAAGGAGAGAAAATTATGAAGATGATGAATGGTATTAGAATTAGTATATTACAATACTTAGTATAAAATATGTATTTTCATCCACTGGGAGATTAAGTTAAAGGAAAGAACAATATATAATAGGGCTGAAACGTAGGTGTCAACAGCAAAGATGTGTACATATTTCGTCAATTAGTCGATCGATTTGTATTTATTGTCAGCCCTAACTACTTTATTGTGCTGCCTTCTGGGTTCACGCTTAGCAGTCGAAGTTCAAAATTGAATGAACATTTTAAATGCTAATTGAAAATAGAATGTTTAAATGAAATACGATTCGAATATTTTTGTATGTATGCTAGTAAGTTACATTGATAAAGTTGCGGTTGAGCGCTAGCTTGTAACGCTTTAAAACCGTGTATTCGATTGCGGTACGATTAGCTTGCGCAATAGAGAACACATTCGCTTGTAAATTCAAAGCTATCATTATTTTGTGGCTTATTATTTAGTCTGCATCTGGCAGTTTATTGCGTCACTAAGTGTTTATATTCAACGTACAAACAACTGTTTGGCATAATGAATAGATTTCATGTTTTATAGTTTCTGTGTGTATATAATAATGCCACATCAGATCCCTTATGGGATGAACAGAGAGCACGTATTATGGAATAGTATATGCTTTTATATTAGAAAAAGATTTGTAACCGTTTGTGAACACATTTATTTCTGTTGTTAAAGTAGAGTTGGTATTATCGCGTTATGGTTGAAAGGATACCTACATAAGAATTACTTACCGATTGCAGAAAGACGTACTAAGACTATTACTGTTCCAATTTGCTAGTGTTAGTAAAGCACCTTTGTTAGTCACAGATTTTTGTTCAGAATATTTTCTATAGGTATTTAATTACTATGATCATTGGTATTTTTATTAAATTTATTTTCATTCTGACTTACACATGATCGGTTGCTGCCCGTGTGATGCCGAACTATAGAAAGCCTGCGGTATGCTTAACGGGCAGGTGATAACTGATATACGCTTATTTTGAAATACATTTTTATGCATATAATTTTACTTAAACACCAACCACATATTGCTAAGGGGAGGCGTTTGCCCACCAGTGGACTACAATAGGCTGTTGATGATGAAGAACTGAATACTCTTCCTCATCACACAAATATTATTCCTGGGTGGTAATCGCACGCACAACCCTCGACTCCAGTCAGGCCCAAGTCAGCGTTATAACTTTCAGCTCAGTATCGATTGGTTATGAGCTGTAATTGTTTTGGTACGTCAAATATACTATACACATACAGAGCTTTCGAGTCGGCGCCTCTGATGTCGATACGGCGTGACCCTCGCACGCCCACGTTTCACCCGTCCTCGATTTTTGACAGGATAATAGTCGACTTAACACCGCGTCTGCGTATACAAGTAACTCATTGTTGTTGTAGTAGTGTGGTAGCTTCGAAGAATTATCCACGGCCGACTGAAATCATAATTTAAATATGTTATTACGCACTTTTGTGTTTGACAAAAGAAATTGTAATAGGCCGGCCTACCAATTCGGAGATTACAGGTGTAATGTTTCGTAAATAAAATGAAATATTACAACTGTTGTTCTATATATCGTTTATTAAAGAAAGTATACCTAATATTAAAACACAATTCCAAAAAAATCAATGTACGTAACGTATATGTAAAACGTAACCTCACGCCTGTCATCCCCGAAGATGTAGACAGAGGAAAGTAGAACACTCCCACGTTTCACCAGTTACGTTTACGTCCCACTATCGAGTAGGTGGTGAGCCTATTGCCATACACCGGGCACATATCCAGACACCGAGCCACTAGTAGAAAATGTAAATTAGAAAATTTAGTAGTGTACGACCCTGTGAATCGAACCCAGGATCTCCCGTTTGGCAGTTGAACTTGCAGCCAACACGACCAACGAGGTAGTCAACGTATATGTAATATAGCGTCGTTATAGTCGGCCTGTCGCCTTTCGCTGCTAGACTTAAGTCTGACAGATATCTTCATCCTAAATCAGCACCGTCATAGCTTTAGTAGAGAGTAATTTAAAAAAGGCAAAAAAGGTTTTATACAATAATCGACACAATTCACTTTCACTATTAGTACCCAACACCTCGCCTCACCATATACCATTATGTTAGTTTTAAAGCAGAGGCCTGTCCAATAGACAGCAATAGAAGGTATACGGTGCGTAAAAATAGCGCTACTTTACACAGCGGATTGGGCTTTCCGTAAAATTTTACGACATCCGAAACTGCTCTATCATTGCCGTGAAAAGGTAGTTTTATTTTTATCCGCGCGTTTGCGTTGTACATACATATTGAGGGTCTAGGTAAATTAGAATGAATTCTATACAACGGTAGTAATTTTTATTTCCAAGTTTTGAATAAACTGCGAATGTGTCGATTTTATAAAACTTTAGTTTTCTCATTTCCCCACACCTTTTAATGAACCCGCAATGTAAATTAATTATATTGAGGCGCATTGTTACTTGTTGACTGTGGTTTTGTTCGTGTTATAGTATATTTTTAACCGGATAATAAAACACACAAAACTTTATTGAAGGCTTATTAAATATTATTGAGTTATTATCGTGCAAACAAATACACATAAATGTCAAATATATTCTAGTGTGGTAACACGAAGCAATTACTACGTAACACCACTCTTGTATTTCGTCGAACGGGGAGGTAGAGTCACTCCTCTGCTTACCCGTTCGGAGAAATATTACTCGTACACTTCCATGACTCACCAGTTATGGTATACTTACGTCACATAGATTATGGGGTGAGCCTGTTGCTATACGCCGGGTGCAAACCTAAACTCCGTACTAGGAATTTCAAGTGAGAAAAAACCAATAATAACTTAAGTACCTACTTAAGAGACTATACCTAATACCCATACAAGAAGTCTTATATACTTCTATATGATCATCTAATTCAGTGGATGTACGCTCATACGGTATAAGATATGGACGTAAGGTAACAATAACGATGCTGTGAAAACATGACGCATCCGAGTATAGTAAATGCGCTAAAATCAACATGTGACAGCGTCAGTTGTTTGACGTTAATCCATATAAAGTCCCCTCGCAACTGATAAGAGATATACAAATTTAATGGTCGTTAATTAGATCGTAGCCATGGTAATATCGTGACTGGAAACTTTTGAGGTCATGGAAAAATTGATGACGTCATATCAAAAGATTTGGTAAATCTATGACTGTATATCCGTACGAGGCGTGAATACGTTGATAAGTCGAGTTGCATAAAATAAAAATTTCTCTTTTTTTATTCTACGATAGCCATTAGAATTGCCGTATTTATAGTGTGAATAAATGACTAACGGCCGGTCCACGTTCTATCGATTTACAGATAAAATTCAAACTTTAAAGTGGCTGCCCTGAAACATGTCCATTTTCGACTTGTCAACTTATTCACACCTGGTACGGAAATATAAATATATTTTACCTGCAAATGATACATCGATGGACTCTCATAGCTGGGCAACCGAAAAGATATGTCACTGGCCAATGAACTATTAGATAATCTTCGTTGCCTGTAATTTTCCTGTGAGAGCAAAACACTCAATAACCACGACACAATTAATATATGCATTGTTATTTCTAGCATAATAACACACTTGTATTTCTCCAAAGGGTAAGGGGGAGATGTGCAGTACTCCCATTTATCACCATGATGGATTTTTGGTCAGGCATGATCTGACATTTTTTTTTCCTATTGTATGTATGATATTGGTTTCTTATTATATATTGATATTATGTAAATTTGAGTATTTAATATAAAGGCACAAGGTTTAGTTATGTAATACATAACATTATAAGCAAAAGAAAGAGTCATTTTATGTTTATCATGTTTCTAATGCATTTGATATATAAGTAAGTACATACATAGTATGTTTATTTATATACAAACTATGTTTATTTATAGCATATTTAAAGAAATAGAGTGCATGATTGCTATCTTATCTTATTATAAAAGCTTAGGTACTTTGCTAAATTTCAAAGTAAATAAATACTGGAAAAAACAAAAAGTATATTATCAACACAGAGTAAATTTCACAGGGATTCAATAATATTCACCTTTCATCTTTGAATGATGCTATGGTGTTCCCTTTTGATACTTTAACAAAGATTACATAATTAATGTGTATGTGTGATATTCCAAACAAAAGCATGAAGCTTGATTACTTACTTGACTTACACATGTTTGGATGGCCCAACTAGTTTCAAATGACTTATTAAGCACTAGTTCTTTAACCTTTATGAGTAGTTAATATGTAACATGACCCAAGAATTAACACTAGATTTATGGACTGATTAAATTTAACTCATTTAAAATGCAAGAGAAATAGATGTAAAAGCCTTTGTACTATATACAATTAAATCCTTGCATAAAGTGTATTTCAAAAACAGAGTTTATATGATTTTTTTTACACAGGCTCCTCTGTACATCTATTTCTCTTGTGTTTTAAATGAGTCAAATTGGCTCAGTAAATTTAGTGTTAAGCAAGTTCAGTGTTTAAAATGGTATTTACCTCTGAGATCAGTGCGGTTTCTGCTAAGTCTGAGCCAGACTTGACAGAACCCTGGTAGGCTGGAGACACATTGCGGAATGTACTTTGTTGACTAGTAGACAATGTCGGACTTTTACTTGCACTATCTAAATAAATATTATCACAGTTGAATACATGTACTCAAAATTAAGATTCATTAAACAAATATAAATGCATAATCCCTTTTTTATATATTGATCATGGCAAACAGTGGTGCCACTCGATGGTAAGTGGTCACTATCACAAACAGACATGTGCAACACCAGAAAACTTGCCAATTGTTTGCCAGCTTTGAATTTTAATTCAATACCAAACAATTATAAGTGCAGATTTCGTTGGAATTAAATTTTTATCATTATTACATCCCCTCGGCAGTTCCTTACTGACATGTTTCTACATTATTATTTGCAGTAGATTTAATAATGGAAGTTACAAATATAGTAACAAGTATACTCTCTTATGTTAATTCTGTACTTACCACTATCTCCAATTGAGAATAAGTCGTTGTTTGTTATGTCAGATATACTGCTAGAGGCTGATGTTACAGCTGCCTGTAAGTTCAGAATTTCAAATGAATATCCATTTAACACTTGGTTGTGATTGTTGTACATTAAAATTTAATTCTTTTCTGCCACATTGGAATCATCTGAACTCTATTCTGATTTTTATTGTTTATTAAATTAAACAATAAAATAACAATAAAGCAATACAACATTTAATTCGTAAGTAACAGACAATTCAGCACTGGTGTGTTTGTTATCGAAAACAGGGTAGCAAAGTAAGTATCCGTAATAATAACTCTCAGACGAAGACAAGGTAATGTGTCACAATGATCTATTGACCTGGGCAGCCTGTGCGAACTGTTGAAGCCTTTGAGGTGATGACTTCATTTCCTCGGCCAACTTATCTTTGAATAACTTGAACATTTTACACTAAAACTAATTCGTACACACAATATGTTAAACATATATTAAGGTGACACTCGAAAACACTTTTACGAAAGTAAACTGTGTATAGAGAAATAATTCCAAAATTATTATGATTTCGTGACTTGTCACCTAGAACTGTCAATCAAAGTACCTACTTAGAATGTTACCAGAATAAATAGAAGTCACAATAATTAGGGATATTAGTTGCAAATAAAGTGATAAAATATACTTTAAGGGTTTATGAAATATTACATAGTTATTCGGGATTTTCGAACTATTATTTCACAATAAAAAAACGCAGGTTTTTTTTAAGATAACTGCAAAAAGACATCTTAATAAATGGCTATATTTTAATGACACCTCGAGCGTTTCAAATGTTAATAGACGATGGTGTCTAGCTGACTAACGCAGATGCCGAGGGAGACCAAGACTAGATCTAGATAGACCAAATAAATAAGGTTTTATGTGATGGAGACGTTAGAAGTCTCCGAAACTGGCATGCATGTATGAAGAGAGTAATGAATGTAGACGAAGCACGACAGGTGTGTAAGAATAGAGTTATTTGGCACTCTGTGCCCTCTGCCTACCCTGCAAAGGACCTGGCATGAAGATATGTATGTATGTATTGGAGTAACTAACTACATCATATTAGGTTAGCAAAATTACCACATTATACAAAACAGTAATATTAATGGGGCCAGATAAAAATACTGTGAATTGAATCCACAGATATGCTATCCTACTACGTAGATCAGTATAATACATGATTACAAATAGAACATTTTTTGACATTTATAATTGCTATCACTTTGACTTCATTGACAGTGACAACTTACAGCTGTTTGTTTAGCATTCGTAAATATTGTAACATTTTTCAGTACCATCCAACTACCATTAAATTCTTCATAATCGTAATATCCATAAAACTGGTTCGCTGACTGAATTATACGGTGTGATCAAAATTAGCATTACATGTCCTGTAATTCTAAGTAAGTATAACCAAGTAACAAAGTGCAATGCCAATTTCTACGTACAGGTTGGTTCAAATAGCCGCATGGGGCGGAATAGTTTTAGCCAGTACCGGGTTTTATTTACAAAATAAACTGGTTCAGCAAATGCAAAGTGGTGAATACTATAAAAACGCCATGAAGAAATTAAGGAGTCACGCTGGAGCCATACACTATCTAGGAGAACCGATTAAGGATCGAAAATTTAAATTGAGTGACGCTGTCAACAATACTTGCGACGAATCCAAAGCTAGATTTTGTGTTCCTGTTGTTGGGCAAAAAGACAAAGGAAAGTATTATTTTTGGGCGGAAAAAACTGATAAAGGATGGCAAGTTGTCAAGGCAGAACTGGAATTAAAATCGAAACCAGATGAAAGATTAGTGATTGTTAAGTAAAATGAAGTGCATATCTCTCTTAGACAGATAATTTCTGTTAGTGTTAACATTGTTGTAACTATTAATAACATTGTATTAAACTTTTTTAAAGATTTAATGATTATATTTAATTATTAAACAGTTGTACAGCAGATAACATCTTCATCATTTTTTCCAGGCAGCATATTGGGAAAACTTCATTAAAATATGCTGATTATGAAAACTTAACAGCCCATTATTGTTATTTTCTTGTCATACTTTTACTCCTAGACATACCTGATACTAGTTGATAAGATTATCAGAAGCTTCGGAAACCTATGTGGGTATGAAACGAGTGATGACAAGAAAAAGCATGTGAGATCTGTAAGGATAGAGATCTTTGCTTCCCATGTTAGGGACCTGCATAGTGATATGATAATAAGATGGTCTTGATTCAAGATGACAAGGAAAAAAATATCTTTCTTTATTAAAAATTTTATTATTCAAATACATTTACCAAAGTCATCAACATCGTAAAACACAACAAACCATATCATGTATTAAACACGAAGATACATATGATTAGGTAGATAATAATATCTATATTACTGCTTTCAGGATTTATTTAATAGAGAAAAATGTTTGTTGGTACCTCACGGGAGAAGTTCTATTATCACAACACATTGCTGTGTTTAGTTAAATCATTACAACACAAAAATATCACAATGGACCTCCGTAATGATGCTTATGTGTGTGGTTGTGTGGCTTTAGTAGACGGGTAAGAGATCCTATTGTATAATTTATAATTACAACTAATTATAGTATATGCCACACAATTATACAGAAATCTGGTGTATAAAATAAAATTTTACCAAATTTTGGTATAGGACTCATAATTATACTTAATTTTAGTATATACGTATACAATTATACCAAAATTTGATGTTATGACATAAGATTTTAAAAGAAACTGGTACATGACTCATAATTATACCGAATGTAGAAACATTAGATGAGTTTTAGTACTTCATTCGATAATTTATGTTACAACATGTGATAATGAAGTTATGTTTTGGGTACTACTGTGGTTTGAAGTACTACCCCAGTAGTGTTTTTATTGAACAGAAATTATAGTGGCATTAGTACCCTTACATTACGAAAATCTTTGTAACATGCCCGAATGGGATTAGTGATACACAACTACTCCTGAAATATAAAACATTGTTGCATACTTTAAGACATGCCACACACAACCGTTTTCCTCACAACAATATTATACAACCATTGTATACTTAACCATTGTTATAAATACATTATACAACCATTGATTTTTCAATAAGAACGATCTTTAAAGTTTCATTCACAACCACTAAATGAATTTTGAAATAAGGAATGATTTATATGAAAGTAGACTGAATATATTTTCTGTATGTGGTATAAAATATTTAAGTGTTTGAACACAACACCAAAATTCATAAATATTGGAATTGAACAATTAGATTTGTAGAAAAATGAACAAGTGTTCTTAGATTGTGAATAAAAATATTTTTCTTTATCAACATTATTCTAAATATAGTTCTGGTTTTCTAAATATAGAAATACCTTGATTATACATTTTCATGTGTTACAGGTATATGAATGTTTCGTTTTCCAATGCTGTATATTGCGATACACGAGGGAATGAATATTTTTTTGAAAATTTGTTCGTGCACGGCCGCAATATAAGATACGTTCATATTCCTGAAACGGTGAGCATGCGTTCAAATTGAGATCATTCCGCAGGGCAGCAGTGTTTTATGTTTTCTAATTCCATCATTGCAAATTTCATTTCTGAAATATGTAAGACGTGTTAAATACCTATGACATTTGTAAATTGTGTTAGAAAAGTTTTTTTAAAGTGAAAAGCGACGGGCCGCAGCCGTCACAAATGGCCATAGACATCGGCAACCAGTCTGTTGACTGGTATATAAATATTAAAAAGTATATGCAGTACAGGATATTTATGAACGTAAATATGAGTTATTATTATTTTAATATGCCCACAATACATTCATATTGCTTTTATACTGTGTTTCTCACATTTAATTAAATGTATGATAATTATAGTGAAATTTGACAAGAACTTGGAGAAGATATAAGTGTATTTATGTAGAAAATATTACTTACCCATTTATATTATAGAAGAAATATGTAAAAGGTATATTATTTTCTGTTTTTCCTTAGATGAATGTGTTAACAGCTATAAAAGATGAGTTGAAAAAGGCTAAAAGAGATCGCATTCCTAAAAAGGATCTGCAGGCGAAATCAAGAAAAGCTACAAAAGCTCTAAAATTACACATGCAAACTGTGGCCTCGTTGGATACGAATTGAATAAACTAAACTGCGAATATTTAATAAAACAAAATAAGATTGTGTTAGCGTTTATTCAATCAATCGTTTCTACATCATTTACAACAAAATAATTTCATTCTTCGGAAACAGTTTCCGTTATTTTTCCAGAATAGCCCGCAAATGAGCTGTCCTTGTTTATCGCGTACAAATTATCCATAGTCTTGCCCCGGGACCTCTGGCACTTTCCTTTCATCATATAATTGTTACTCAAAATGCCGGGAGCGATAAAGCTTTGCGCGCAGGCATCATGTAAATGCGCATTTTGCACGAGCTTTCCACTATCAGTAAAATTTGATATATAATATTTCGGTTTGTTACTACTGTAATCGTTCATTATGAATTGTCGTTGATAGTTTTCTGGCTTCAAATCGTTAATCTTCATCGTCTGCTGATATAGGTCAATTTTGCCGTCATCCTGTATCGGGATGTGTGCTGACGAAAACCTTTCGATATGATTATTGATTGCTAAATTTTTAAAGTCATAATTCTCGTCCTTAGTGGACCGCCGTATCGTGCCTATAGTCTTAGTCATTTTGTATTGCACTTGGCTGTTCGCAACGAAACTCTTGTGCGTTTGTGCGATCTGTGACGAAACCCTGGCTTTATGTGACTGTTGCACTATGACCACCTGTTTGAAGGAGGGCGTCTTGAAGGTGTCTCTGATGTTCCTAGTCGGCCGCACGAAAACGTCATCGGAATTTGTGGCCGGGGTAGACTTGGCATTGGGCGTTTGGCTACACAAGAAGTTAGACTGGTTGATGCTGGCGATGATGGACGTCGGACTCGGGGACGATTGCATTACATGTGGATTTGCAATAATGTGCGGATTTAGATGCGGATTTAGATGTGTACCTATGAAAAGAATATTTTATCGCAAGTAAATAAACTGCACGCAAATCAAAAAGCTCGTGCTAGGCGGGGGGTCGAGCGGGAGTCAAAACCAACTATGGAAATGTTTAACAAGAGAAGAGTAAGGGGCGGGGTGGTATTAAAATTCTTATTACCTTGCGGCTTATATTTGGCTAGCTGAGCGTACACTTGTTTGATCCGCTCGAGGTTGACTTGGGAGGCCTTGGCGTGGTCCACCATGGGCATGGGGTAGTCGCGGCCCACGCTGCAGCGCGCGGACTGCTGCACCGAGTCGGGGGCCATCCACGGCTCATGGATGTACTTTGCGGGCATATTTTTCAACGCCGGTAT
>DWDW01002177.1:0-10514 GCA_018245635.1 Mimoniades versicolor eupheme | reverse complement strand
AAGTAACTGGTGAAACGTGGGAATGTTCTACATTCCTCTGCCTACGTCTTCGGGGATTACAGGCGTGAAGTTACTTTACTTTATTTTCATAATAAATGCAACGCACAGATTTTCATGAAATATTTATACGAATCAATTTCATACTTCAAGTTATCTAAGTAAGTTTTAGATTATGCCATTCAAAAGTTTGAACATATTTTGATTTGTATTCAATAAGTTGTTTGTTATGTTTTAATATTTATTGATTAAATCAGAATATAGATAATCATGAAAAATGGGAAAGAAGCCAGCCAGTTATATAAGGATAGTTATATTTGGCACTTGCTCTTGTCTGCCTACCCGAGTGAGGACTTGCCGTGACATTGTAATTTTCCTGTTGTATTTGAATGTGTTTCAATCTAATAATAAATGGAAGAGGTCTCTTTTCCTAACCATACAATGCAAATGACACGATTGATTTGTATATCGACCACATTTTTAAGTTTTAATATCAAAGTTTAAGAATGATAGAAATAAATGTATGTATGTATTTTGGAATATACATATATGTATGTATGTGTAGTATTTTTCCTACCTGACTACCGTACCACATGCTAGTTTGGGATGAAGTAAAGATAATCCTTTTATTAACCGTTCCAAGACAATATTAGTGTGATAAAGTTAAATTTTAAGATTGCTTTACATTTGTTCCTTCAAATTTGTGAAATCGATTAAAATTTTGTCAAGCGTGTCTTTCATTTAGATTGATGATGGACCCATAGTGGTTGGCAACGGTTGGATGCGAAGAGCTGAACATCGAGTTTAGTGGTGTGCTATTGGAGATGCCTATGTCTGGCAGTGGAAGGGAATAGGCTGATAGGATGATGTTCTGTGATTCACTTTACTAATTATTACCCACTTTATTATTTCGATAAAACAAAATTATCGATATAGCATTGTCAATCCTTATATCGATTATTATTTCCTCCTTAACTTTATTAGTATTTAATTAAAAGTTGTCTTGCGCGCCAGTGCGGTGACGAACGCTTTCATAAGTTGTGCCGTCTGCTGTGATTGGCAGGGGGGTGATAAGGTAGAGGAGGGGAAACGCACTTTATTGTATACATCTCTAATTAAAGAAAAGGCAAAAGGTCTTAGTTCACATTTACACACCTGGATGTGTGTGAGTTATGAGCGTGTGAGAATGATCATTCACCATCACGTGGCCTTTTGTGGTTTACATACCGTACAGGCTGATAATATGAATAAAATTGCATTAAGCTTAAAATTTGTCGAAAAATATGCAATGCAAAAGTATGCATTTGAATAGTATGGTGTTATAAGCTCAACTGAGACACGTACACCATAGGACATTAAAGTAAGTGTAGCCGAGCCTATGGAAGAAAAATATGTGAAATATTCATAATACTCGTATTAGCAAATAGTGTACGTAATTACATAATTACAGTAGTTTACAGCATTCTTTTGCCCTCAAAGCGCCGCTCTCCTGTTTCGTAGTCAAAAATTTTAGAATGCATTAAAATACGGGCTGGCTGTTAACTGGAGTACTTAATTTACATCGGGACTCGGGAGCTGCGTGCGGGTTTCCTATGGACTCCAGCATTTTACGTTTTATTTATATTTAACCTACACATTACCTTTTTATTATATTTAGCCTGGTAAAGAGGCAGACAGGTCATATGAGGGTAAGTGGAGGATCCACCCGAGGAGGAGCTTTGAAGAAGTTCACTCTACGCTTTTCTTGATGAAGCTTTACTTATGCAGCTACAATTGTAAATTGTATTCGATCTCGAACATGGTTTTACATTTATGTATGTTTTCAAGATAGCTGTATACAGTACGCTGATGACAGAATGGTGTTTTTTTTATTTGTTGGGTAATGCTAGTAGTAGTTAATCGCGATAGTTAAAGGTGACGTACAGGTGACATAAACGAATGGCAAATGGAGTGCGGTGCGGAGGCAGATACGATCCAGTTGAAACGTTTGAAACTGTGAACGTACAGTATTAATTATAATCAACTTACAACTTAACATATAACTGACATAAAATAACATTATGCAGGGATCTGTTTATCTCTATGGAATACCTTCCGGTAGATTTCAGATTGCGTTGCTACCAAAATACGTTTTAATTTTTTGTCAATACATAACGTACACAGAATAAATATTTGAACCATCGTATCTCAATAATTAAATTAGGTAACGAGATTTGCCGCAACAACCACGTCCATGGAAACAGCGTCTACGCATTTGCATTCGTATTACTGTCTGTCTAAATAGAACAGAATAAGCCTCACTTTTGTACAGGTATCGTATAGAAATTTCGACGTGTATAAATTCATGGAAATTAAATTTTAATTAACATACATTAAGAAAACTCGGTTTTTATAATAGAATAATTAAATGTTCGCCACGTTGGTAACGTGGTTGCGGGCACAGCTGCTGATCGAGAGGTTCTGTTTTCGAATCCCGGATCGGGTATTATTAGATTGTTATAGCTCAGAATCCAATTTAGATTTTCTAGTTAAATTTTCCAGTAGAGGCTCGGAGTCCGGACATGTGCTCGGTGTATGGCAATAGGCTCACCACCTGTTCAATAGCGGGATATAAATGTAATTAGCGAAAGGTGTGAACGAAATGAAACGTACATATAAATGGTCACTGGGATTTCACCAGCCCTTCCATTTGAAGGCTTGTAAACATTGTGCTATCGTTGTCCTTTTCAGAGGCGGCTCGCACTAGAGGGGAGGGGTGTACATTTTGCCATACGTACATGACTTGGTCACTTTTCTCTTTAATAGTGGTATATATTGCAATTAATTATATTAATAACGTGGGAGCGTATTGTACTTCTCTACTTACCTCTTGGGGGATTACAGGCGTGATGTTACGTTTACATTAATGGAGTTTTCTAAAAGTTTTAAGTATGGATGTTTTCTCCGCATCTAAAGCTTGGTTCCTTATCTGGAGTTGTAAGTTGCTGCGTACATGGATCCCAGCTTCCCACAGCACAGGTGCCTGGTTCTAATCACGCTGCTTACGTCTTTTCAAAATATATGATGAGCAGACTATGCTCTTAATCTTATCGTTCTGAGGGGACTCATGCCTAATAATGATATTCGTGTAGATCGAACAAAAATCCTCTCGCCGAACAAATTATTTCGTGTCACCTATGTGAGTTTACGGACAACGTCACTTCGAGACAAATGTGGCAGATTGACCCGCGGCGATAGTTCGAGCCATAGAGATATGTAGAACAGAGGGTAAGAAAGAAATTAAAAATGTTATGTATGTATGTATCCTATACCATAATACTATTGCTGTACTACCAGACCTAGAGTGATGGTAGTTCTGTGCCTATTTCTTCGGGGATTACAGGTGTGATGTTACGTTACTATCAAATCGTCACGCCAGGCTCCTTACTTCTAATCTCACAGACCTCACGTGCTTCCCTCATTAAATATGAAATCACTCGTTTCGCGTAACTTTTAAATTGTTTCTTAGTAGCTTAGTACATTACAGCAGTAACATAAATATGCAATTTACGTCATATTATATGACGTAAATTGCATATATGACTCATATACATATACATATACATATATGACTCATATACATATGTTTTTGCTTACTGCACTTACCGTATCCAATATCAGAGAGCACTGAAGTACTAGTTCTAATCAGCCGCGGATGACTTTGTATTAGCTTATGTCTGTTTGCCACGCCCCGTAAATCACACCAATATATTTAGGCAATGATACTTTGAGGCTTGTTTGTAGGTAAAGTTGATATGAACAAAGAGCCGTCCTTTGGAAAGGTCTATGTTCGGTAGTGAGCTGGGTCAGGCTAATGATCTTAGGACACCTGATGAAGGTCTTCTGATAATCACAAATAGAATAGAGCCCATCCTAGAGTGACCTGCCGGCTGATAAACTATACGCATTAGTGAATTATCTTCATATTTTTCCTATTTTATTTTCAATTTTCAAATGCCTCTGACCCAACATTACTCTGTGCTAGACAGCCCTAGCTCGCTACGTTACGCTCAGAATTCTTTAAGTGATCCGATTCTGATGCAAGTCACGTCTATTACGAATTTACAGGCGATTCATTCGATATCGAATTATTAGGCATTGATCTTTTAAAAAATTTCGCCGACTAATTCGTTTCGCGGCGCTGCGTCTGTGAGAATTTTGTCCAACGATTGTATAATTCGATTGGACGACCAATGAATGCTTAATCGTTGCCTTGGCTCTTTCGCAGCCCCTGTAATATTTCTTCGGTGCTGGTTAGTTCCGTTTTTAGAATCGTCTAATTTTTGTTGTTCTTTTTCATTTTCCTCTTGAAAAGGACTGTACTGTTACATAAAGATTGTTCCCTTGTAATTTTATTTTATCCTCACCGAAGAAAGTCGTTGATAGTTACTTAAAAATTCGTTTTAAATAATGCAATTTTCTTATTGAAATAAAGTTATTCGATTTCGGTTCACTCAGAGTGATGGAGGTGTTGATATATTACTTACTTTGAGATTTTTCGTTATTTAGGTCTTCTTTTGAACTAGACACACTTTCTTTTACGTTTTTTATATGTGTATATATTCATGATCTTTTATCATTCGTTACGGCCATAGTCTGCCATGCTGACTAAACATTCGTAAACATTGCATTTGTTTGAGATCTCTGTGGACATCCTAACTCACGATGTTACGAGTGCTATTTAAATTTTAATCTTAAAACGCAGATATTTTCAAAAAACGTTCTCCCCAGGATTTGAAACCAGAACTCCGGGAGTCAGATGCTGAAATCTAAACCACTGAGCTATTAGGTATATACATAATATATCTAGGTATATACGAGTATTAAAACGGTACTTCTCCGAATGTGTCCAATCACATGAACTACTGAGGCGTTCGGTAATAGACAATATTCCCACTTGAGCGAGCTGTACGTATGTTATTTTTTTCTATATAATTCACGCGTGAGCGGAGACGGATCATTGTTACATTTAACGTTATTGCTTATGTACACGCATTGTCTTATCCATATTGTTGCTTGTGTATTAGGTATTAGGTATTGTGTATTTGTGTAGAAGGGGCGTGTAGGCATAAATGTTCCATAGGATATTTTTAGGATTCGCAATATTTTCATGTTTCTGATCTATCAATCCAGTCCTGAGGTCAGTACAAGTATTTTGTGTAATGAGCATGGGTATTTGTCGTGGGCCTGTGTACAATTTTTTTATCGATGTAACTTATATGATATACATACATACCTGTATACCTGTATATCGTTAAAACGAAAGGGCAAAATTAAGAGTATGCTCTGATGATTGGGTCACATAAAAATAACGGTAGATGAAATAATGCAATGCGAACGTTCATTGATACGAATACCGAGGAAGCCTTTTGGCGTAGCGAAGTCTCCGAAATAGGTAATAATAATCTGTGAGTGGTCACGTACCACGCCGTATAATTTTATACCAACTTTTAACCTTTTCCATTCTTCTTAGTTCTCAATGCTAAACCTTTATTTTTATCAAGCACTTTATTATATTCTAGTAGGTACCAAGTTTAATCTGTGACCAGATGAACATAGCGCAAGTCCTCTTATTGATTGGAACCAACAGAATCTCATTTCCTGCTACGGATATTTTATATCTTCAACCCTCGATACAATGGGAAAAATAAGTGTGTACTTTGTTTACTGCGAAGGGAAAACAAACTTTTATGCGTTAGCGTATATATACATTTCTGTTTCCTTAAAAAAGAAGATAGAAATAAAAATTGGGTACGGTCGGTATGGATTTGTGTCTAGCAAGTTATCTGTTAATTTATGGCTTTATCTTCGGTATTTGACGGTATTGGTATGTCTACGAATGTACAATAGGTAATTAGGTTATGGTCGTATGTAAAGTGCTTTTACTAGAGACATGGTTCCGACTTGAGGACGATATCCATGACCAAGTAATGAGAAATGGTTGGGTGATTGGTTGGAAACAGTTTTTAGGTGTGTTTTCAAATTTCATGGTCAAAGAAACCATGGTTCTAGATCTTAACACTGTCTTTTTAAAGTTTCTATGTGCATTTATTACGTCTATAATACATAATCATCGACTCCTAATTTCTCGTGGTTGAACTCAGGTCTGTCTCAGAAGGAGAGAATAAGGCCATCGTTGGTCACGCGCTGGCAGTACGTTTTATGGCACGGTCTGCCTAAATGTCCTGGCCACCAATGGGCAGCAGAATAGGCGGTGGGAGAAGATGTGCTTTGCGATCCTCAAGTCCAACATGGGGATGATGAGCACAACCCCTCAGGTCAGGCCTATATCCAGTAGGAGGCTGCAATAGGGTGGGTGATGATAATAATGACGCCACTCTGGCCAACTGTATGTTTGGTAAGCTGCACACCCGCTAGACATCATTAGGAAGAAATTTAATGTGTGCAGGTTTCTACACAATATTTGTCTTCACAACTATAATAAGTGAAGAAAGGACAATCGTATATTAGTCAAGTAATCGCATCGTCAAATCTTTAATGAATATAATATATGAATATAATACGCAGGATGGGAAATATTAAACGATTGTTTAATTAGAGTATGACGCTAATGAAGAAGATTGATAACATTGCGTATTTTTTTCACATGTTACTTAGGATTGTTTTTCGTTATCATTGTTTAATGTCATTCGTTAGCTCGGTATTTCCTTTCTCTACCGATATAGTGATATGGGTGATACTACAATATTTAATCTCTATGTCCTGTGATATGTAAAAATACCACAAATTTTTCTACACCGTTATTTATTTACGCATAAATTTTTACGACCAATAAAATATTAAATATGCGAAATCGTAAAAATTTTTTTTACATTTCAGTAGAGCGATATATAAATATTGGTAAGAACATGGCTGAGAAAGTGTACGAGGAAGTTTTGGTTTTGTACGACTGTAAAAATGTTTTCCGCTGTTTTTAAAACTTTATTCACTTTGTGTGCTTTAAGTCTTGTTGAGGGACACGGTAAGTGTCATGACCATTGTCATCATTAGCCAGAATCAGCGGTTAAGCATTTAATTGCAGGTTGGATATTGTATTGAAAAATTTTTGCTTGTAAATTTTACATTTCGATTACAGAGAACAGTACCGGTTATGTAGACACAGTCCTATTTGAGAATTGTGTTAGTGCAAAATAATAATTAATTAAAGAAGCCGATTGGCGGTAGCGTTGTTGTTACTAGTTACATGTAGATTCAGTCGCCATGTAACAGTATTAGAGTTTCTCAATTGAAATGAGCACAACACGAATCAAGATTTACGTATAGAGTGATTTATTAATAAGATAAAAATCTCGGGTCTTCCATGAAATTGAAATTTACAAAGAACGATTGATCATAAATGTCGGTCGAACGTAAATCAGATATACAGTTTCGGAATGGCGTTCGTGATTATCATATAACATTATAAATTGAAATTATACGAACGTCACTTAATTTTAACGATTCAGTAATATTTATAACTTTCGAACGCGTCATTAAGTTAATTATATGAACTATAGTCGAATGAGAATCGCAATTAAGTAGCTTTCTCATTTGGCGCATCATGCAAATTCATGGCTTTATTTCTGTAACAATAATTTGGAGGTTTTTCGGGCACAATAATGTATTATTAAGGAAGGGGTGAAATAGATTATTTAACGGGTATTGCGTTTATTGGAACACACCAACCACTAATCATATCTCTATCTTGAATTAGCCAAATGCAGTATAATGTATGTCTTACAATGGCACCTAAATATTCCAAGAGAACAAAATTGCCGAATATTCCTATGATTACTGACCTAACGTGATTCTTCTACATTCATCACTCTCTCCATGCACACATGTAGGTTTCGGAAACCTCTGACTCTTCCATCAGCCGGTATGTTAAGTCAGTAGTTGGCCAAGATATTTTGACTTTGAGAACATATAAAAAAACTCTACTTGTATAGACTTGAACTTTATTTTCCATTAGCCCTTCTTCAGCCACTATTTCTGGTATGCATGATCCCACATTATCACTGTTCCCGTGTATCATAAAACGTTATTCCTTCTTAAATGGGATCGGAACGACTGTAACTGTCCGCAGTCTTTTTATTTATCGACTTGCAACCCTTTTGTGTAAATCATACGATACGCGTTCCAGCATTATCCTAGCAATTTATCTTCGAAGCAAAATGTTGGTGGAAATATTAGTATGCAGTTCATAATTGTAATAACTCTCTCGTCTTCTATTTCGTTCTATTATACAGAAGTAATAGAAAGAAGGGAATGCGATGTAGAAGCCAAGGTATTTTTTTATCTACCATTCATTATGCGTCAGAGAGTTGGTGAAAGAGGATTTTATAAATTGCTACACGAAAACGCAAACGAAAAATAACTACGAAAAAACTAATCAATTTACTAATGCCTTGCTTTCATAGCTTGATTTTTTTTCATCTTTGTACAGGTTCCCGTAGTCATAATTCACGTATTATCAGCGGAGATGCGGTGCGGATAAGTGATTTTCCATACTACGCCGGTTTGCGGAACTGCGGTGGCGCCATCTTGTCTGATCAATGGGTGGTCACAGCGGCCCATTGTGTGTTACATAATATGTAGGTATTAAAATATGTGTTTAATATAATAAACGTCAGTATAGTAATTTACTACTAATTCCATTTTTTTATATTTACTGTATGGTAGTACGTATGTATGCTAATAGGATCATTCTTGATTCCATATGATATACATATAACAATCGGTGAAACGTGGCACTGTATTACACTTCTTTGCCTAGTTCTTCTGGGAAATACAGGCATGATGCCATTAAAAAAAATTGAGGGCAAATAAAAAACTGTGTCCTGTTTCTACTGTTCATATATTGATCCTTCGAGTAGGATACATTTAGGATTTAAATATTCAACTACGTAACTACCGTGAGCGACCAATAAAAAAAGAGAAAAATACTAGACTTATTTGTTTCGTTACTGCGCTTTTTGTTAAAACATTTAACATATACTTTACGTTCAGGTACGATAGGCGGAATTAATGCCTAGTAGCATTCTCTACCAGTGAATCCTTGGTGATGGTAAACAATATGATAAGTGAATGTCTTTTTTTTTATGATATGTGTCATGAATCTCAAAGAAAAAATTGTATTTAATGTGTTTAAAATGACTACTAGAATGTAGTGTAGAGAATAGAGGATATATTAATTTCCAATGACATAGCTTTGCTGTCATAACCTTCTAACGAATTGTAACTGAATACCCGCTGTGCGCCCTTCTTTGATCTTAAAGCCCACCTATCAAAATCTACACGTATATAAAGCTTCAGGATTAAAAATATTAACTATATTCTTAGGTCACGAGAACACATGTGGGTCGGTGGTGAATCATTCGAAAATAGCAAAATGGTCTCTGTAGATAAAGTCGTGATTCCTGCAAATGCAAGTATGCCTGGCCTTCAACCCGCAAATGATATTGCGCTGCTACATCTGGCTGAACCCCTGGACTTTACAGACAAGATTCAACCAATTGATTTGCCAAGAGGCAAACCTTTAAGGGATTCAACGTTCACATTGGTGGGCAGAGGTTTGGATGAGGTAACGTAATGTCTGTTATTCGCAAAGTAGCAGAATTTGGTTGTATAGTCAACTTGATGCTTACTGTAAGTTGTTAATGTTTGGGTCAATTTTTAACATGGTGATATACATGAGACTACAAGGATCTTTATTTGCCATTTCCATTAAATAGAAGAAAATTACATAGCGCAGAAAATTACGCATATTTCCTAAGTACAAAAGAAGTTTCCACAAATTTTTTCTTATTTTCTCACAAATCCGACAGTTAACATATAATTAATGTTTATCATCACATACTCAGAGTGGAAAGCAATCGAGGATTCTGAAGAAAATGGATGCGGAGAGATTGACTACACAGCAATGTTTGAATTATATACCAAACGATATTAAGGAACATATTATGCCAAATCTGAGTATGTGGAAGAAGGTTATCTTTTGCGCTGTGCGATCCGACGGGCGTCCTGGGGTGTGTAAGGTGTGTATTTATATATCTCCTTCATAAACGTTTTTTAGTATCATTATGATTAGCTTTCTGATTGTTCCATTATACATTGGTTAGTGTCCCACAGTGGGAAGCGTAAACCCATAATCTGTCATGACCTTGGCAGACTATACTTGAAAATCGTCATAAGCATTATCAATCTTTTGTCGCTGCATTCTTGGCGACTTTCCTTTGTAGATCAAAAGGATCAATGCTATCGTGAGTCAAGATAGCTAAGATTGTTTAAAATATACGTTAGGTAACCTAAGTTCTATCAAAAGACTAAATGCTTACTGCGCGTTAATATGAAAATTGAATTTGAACAGCATAATTGAGATCGCTGATAACTGTATTGTAAGCAGAAGCACACCTATGGAGTTTCTTTCGCCGCTTATTCTCCATAGCGAGGCATTTTCCGAAGCGGTGGTAGTTTCA
>DWDW01002176.1:0-10514 GCA_018245635.1 Mimoniades versicolor eupheme | reverse complement strand
GTGTACTACACTCCTCTGCCCATATCCTTAGTGGTTAAATGCGTGATGTTACGTAGTTATATGGCATTGCTTGCATGAAATATAAGTTATGAAATAGAAATTCTATCAGTCGAAATGTTAGAACCATTCGAGTATGCGGTTCGATTCTCAACAAAAATCAATATTTAGTGATTTATCTACATTCATGTCATTTTCTACATGAACTTACGTTAAGTAATATCTACACAAAGAAGTTTGAATTTTTGTACACATTAAAAGCAAAGGGTAATTTTA
Source organism: Mimoniades versicolor eupheme (assembly GCA_018245635.1). Lineage (NCBI taxonomy): Eukaryota > Metazoa > Arthropoda > Insecta > Lepidoptera > Hesperiidae > Mimoniades > Mimoniades versicolor. The sequence goes on along the minus strand of DWDW01002176.1, from coordinate 10,241 downwards.
CGACGACCTGCGGTATCTACTTAAGTTTTAAAATCACATCGGATTTTTATGGATGAAAATTAATTTAAGAGATTAAATCTCATTTTAACGTTTCATTTGAGTTGTTAACGATGAATGACTAGAGGAAGTTACGACTGGCGCTTTGAACGCTTGCAGTTCACCGTTAGATATCGTGTTATATGTGGTCAATTAGTGGGTGTAGGCGTCAGTTTAGGCCAGGGCTCGTGAACCTGTGTTCGTAAGCGGTGCTTAGCTCCGCCTACGTATGCTCAATATAGGTAAGTAAGTATAATATACATACATAATTGGAATAGTATTTATATCTGAGAAGAGAGGACGTCTGGTGTGTAATGATAGAGATATCTGGCAGCCGGTGCTCTGCCTATGTCCTAAAGAACCCGGGTTTAAATTGTAAAGAAATTATTTTATGAAAGGGAACTAGGTCTACGTACGAAGAAATTACCTTCATGGGGTTTGTCGTGCTTACATAAATCAATGTAATGAACACTTCAATAATCTCTGTATGACGAAATTAATATACTTAATTAAAATCTCTATGACGTCATTTCCAATTAAAGAATAGTGCGCCAATACCGGAAACAGACATTAGTATAAAGTTATGTTGCAGATACCTGGCCAATCGGAAATGGTTCTCGGCGGGGTCTAAACGGCAGACCATATATCCAAATTGGTCGTAGCAATTCCTACTGGTATATGAAATAAACAATGAAAGGAATATTTATGTGAATTAATATCATATTAAATAATATGATTATTTTCATTATTAAATTATTGCACTATGGACACTAGTGTTTGCTATAGGTCAAATATCGCAATAAATAGAAATAATGTTCTTTGTGAAAATGAAACTTATCTAACAGTCAGTTAAGCTTGACTACCTGACTATAAGTGAAACGGTCGTAGATGAACATTTATAAGGCAAAAATTTCATTATAAGATATAAACTAATCGCGATGAGCATAAAGTGTTTCTTAACCAAAATTAAACTTAGCCAATTAGTACGTAGGCGAACAGACGGTAAGATGAACTGTTGCTTTTGGACATTTATAATACGAATCAAACCTTATGAGCAGTACGATTTTGTACCTACCGTGCGATTGAGAAGGTGAACACAAAAAAGTTTCTGACCTCTGTTTTCGGTGAGCGTGCGCACTGTGGGCGGAAGGCGCCTTTTTATGAAAATATAATTGGAACCGCTCACACCAAGATACATATCTTTGTTTCGGATTTAAAATTAAACTGTACATGAAGCCAAAGATAAATTAATTTCAATCAGATTAAAAGGTTATTTATTATTGCATAATATCAACTGAGTATTGCATAGGTACCTACTTCGTATAAGACCTAAATATAATTTTTAATTATGCTCAGTCCTCGACACTTGCAATGTAGCTTAGTAGGATTATCGTTTTGTTTATTGTTTAAACTGGTGGAAACGTTTCGGAGAGGGTTTTAAGTTTAATATGAATAAGTCTGAATTTATCATTGATCACGGTCCCGCTAAGTCTTAGTGATCGTTTGCGATCTGTGATCATGTTGAGACAAACAGTGATACTCGAGTTAACTTCAGCTGATTAGTCACTGTGATGGAATATCATTAACTATCCTCTTATTAATTAATTATTTGTCGCTTTACAGCCCGACACAGAACAAATACATGTGCGCATCACACATCGATTCGTTGTAGGTGGGAATAGAACCCACGACCCCCGGCTCAGCAGTTCACTAATCCCTAACCAACGAACCAGACACTTGTTAGCTCACAGTTAAATGAATAATTAGGTGATTATTACATATTATTTTTTATTTTAGAAATTAGGTACCTACTTTAAAAATGTTAAATGTCATGAACAATATTAATACTGAATATTAACTTGAAAGGAATACACTTCACTTACTAATATTTAATTTCGCTTGTGTTTAGTGTACTAGTTTGTATATTATTCTATTTTGTCTAGGTGGCTGTATCAGTCGAATATTATAAGGCATTAGAACTCTTATATAGTTAATTAAGGTGACGCACGCACCGCTAATATTTATCAGACTTATGTATTACGAATTGCGGCGACTTAGGTCTTCAGAATTCTTCATAAAAATAAGGCTTGGTCCATACTGTTAAAATACTTCTGTTCTGAACAAACACATTACTGTTGATAATAAATTGTTTGTTTTAGTCCTTGGACACTTTCGTGTTTGTAGACGTACGGGTCAAGAAAAGCAGCTCGATGACGGTTAATGGTATTTTGAGTACAAAGTCAATATTATTCCACTCGGTGGCCTCACGTTTATGTGCATACGCTTGATGACAGTTTTTTTTCTCGGCTACTCGAGTTCTCTCAGGATGCGTTATACTTTGCTCATTACCCGCGGCCAATACAGGAAGCGCATTGTAATTATCTATGCTGATGATTTCATAATATATGCTGTACAGCAATGTTGGGTTTAAGCCTTCATATAACGTAGAGTTTTATAAAAAGTGATGTAACTATTTTTATAAAAGTGAAAGGTATGTTTACTCTGGTTGACGTCTGAATGATCTAGACTTCCAGATGACATATACATATGTAGATTTTTTTGCCATTTGTACACGGTAGTTAAGTAGCAATTATTATGTTCCATATTCCCCCATTGTATTGAGCTATTGTTCATATAAATCAATTGACTGCCTTGTTGGTCAAGTTGCAAGCGCGATTGCCAATCGAGACGTCCTGGATTCAAATCCCGGATCGGGTACTATTTGAATTTTCTAAATTTTAATTTATATTAGTGGCTCGGAATCTAGATTTGTGCCCGCTGTAGCAATTAGGCTAACCTTTTATTCCTTAGTGGGACGCAAATGTATCTGGTGAAATGGATGGTGGTCGATGGTGAAATGGGAGTGTAGGTACTACACTCCTATGCCCACCTCTTCGGGGATTACAGGCGTGATGTTACGTTTTATTTGTATAGATCAACAGTTCATAATTTCACCGTTCGGTACATTTTCAGTACAGATACAATAAGGAGGATAAGTGGATAAAACTGTTTTTGCCCGCCACAGAACTCGATGCAGCGATGGTGAATGTCTTTTGTTGTATAAATGAATAACATCGCAACATATTTTATAAAAATATAATTCTTAGTAATTTATTCCATCTATTGTTTATGAAAAGCCCACAAGAAACGCCCGCACTGATATATCGCGGTGTATTATTTTTAATTCTTCATTTCCGCAGAGATAGTCACAGTCGCGTGGCGTGGGAACGGTTCGCGTTGTTCTTTGCTGAAACATTAATAAACGTTTTATTGTTCGATTGTACCGTTTCGTGTGTATTTTAAGTATGTTAGCTATGAAGAAAGTTTTAATGCCGTTATTAGGCTGACATTACTGCTAAAATTTGTGTGACTTCCGATATACATACATATGTATATTATGTACAATATAATCTCCATGTTTTATTTTCTATATGCTGCTTAAACAACATTTAAACAGTAATCGTACACTATAGTAAGAACTATAGTTACAATATACTTTTTTATTACAGAGTTGTATATTAATTTTAAATTTCAGCAATATTCAAATTTACAAATTTAATAAAGTTCAATTGAATTTCAATCACTTATCGGCCACTAGGTATAATTAAGGCACAGTGTCATAGTCGTTAATATCTAGTAAGTTAAATAAATTTATGTCTCACTGGAATTAAATTTACCCTTTTAGGTTATTGGCCCTGTCCAATTTGGATAATAGCGATTTTATGAATGTATAAAGCTTTTGACTAATATCATAAACCACATTGTAATAATTATACACTGAAGCATCGACTAGATATCATCATCATCAGCTTATTTCCATCCACAGATGGACATAGGCCTCTCCAATAGGACGTCACTGAGCTCAATCTTCAGCTCTTCGCATCTAACTGATGCCAGCCACTTTGAGTATGTCTTCACTGCACAGAGCTGGAGGGCGTCTTATTATGTCGTAATCTCCACTCCAGAACACGTCTGCTCAATCGGCTATCAGTTCTGCGAAAGATGTGACCGACCCACTGCTACTTCAGGTGGTTTATCCTTTGGGCTATGTCGATAACTTCGGTGCTCTGTCGGATCACATCGTTTCTGATTCTAACTTTCAGAAAAACGTGATATGTGACTGAGTTAAAAATAAACTAATCAATAAGTAAGAAGAGCAGTAAATTATTTGTTCATTAGTATTTTAACTTCAACTAAGAATTAAACTATGTATCAGCTCAATACACGTATGTTTAGCGATCGACAAGTATTCATGAAGAATGAATGTAGATAAGAAATCAATCAAAAAATATACGCGAGTTTACCCGCTACATACTTTGATTATGTATGTATATTGTATATAGATTCCCGCGAAATGTTAATAGTTTAGTGCAATTACATGGAAATTAATGCTTTTTGCATTAAAAAAACTACAATATAAGGCTAATAGAGATGTCAGTTGGTAGCGGAACTAAGCACGCGGCTTTTACGCTCGCTTTGCGCTCATTCTAGCAATTTTGCAAATCATCGTCTCAATTAAAGTTGAATTGAAACAGCGATACAATCGATATATGATTTAACGGTACCTACGTGTGTAACAATGTGCAGGTAATAAGAACACATTAATACAATGTGTACTTAATGACGTTTGTTTGTACTAAACTACCTTTTACCTGCAGTTTCAAATTCAAATATCATTTTCAAATATCATTTATTCAAAATTGGTTCATTACAACACTTTTTGTACGTCAAGATGAAACTACCACCGCTTCGGAAATTGCTTCGCTATGGAGAAGAAGCGTTTCACTTGCGTTTATTGGAAAATACGATATTTTTCACCATGACTGCGTCGATAGTCGAGGTTGAAAGCGCGACTGCCGGTCGAGAGGTCCTATGCTTGAATCTCGGGTCGGGTGCTGTTGGAAATTTCTAAAATTGGCACGGATCCTGGATTGCGCCCGGTGTATGGCAATAGGCTCGCCACCTATTCCATAGTGGGACGTAAACGTAACTGGTTAAACTTGAGAGTGTACTACATTCTTCTGCCTGCCTCTTGGGGGACTACAGGCGTGATATTACGTTGTGGTTTTTTTTTATTTTTAAGTAAAAAAATCGACTGTTACATTTATTCGGGTTCAGATATGGTATTGTTATAAAATAACTGTTATGGAGGTTTATTGATCCAAGTTTGTAAATATTGTTTCATTTTTAAACAATCCGCTCTACCACAACGCAGGTTTTGTTCGTGTGAAACTAGTGTTAACTTTTTTTTACATATTAAATGGACGGAAAATGTATGAATTAATACATGAATAAGGAAAAAGGGTACCTCTCAGTTGAAAACTTCATCAATATCGGTTTAGTAATTTCGTTCTAAAATTGTAACATAGCGCTACTTTCATCTTTATGTTAGTACATTTGAGTGAGAATTATTGAGACTAAAACGGTATACATACATACACATATCTTTACACCAGGTCCCTTACGGGGTACGCAGAGAGCACCAAGAGCACTATTCTTACAGACCGGCTGTGCTTTTTCCGCATTTACTAAAGTGGTATAAATTCTTCTTCTTCGTCGAGTTGATATCTGATCCTGAGTGATCAGCTATCGTGGTGAAAGGATTCGTCGCAATGTCCAGGGTGCGCCGTGCAGTATAAATAATAAATTGCAAAACATATATTACATAATTATTTAGTAGTATGCTATACCCTTTTAACTTTTTATCGGCAGATAAGTGTGAGTCTAATTTTACTCTTTTACATGTAAGTGTCACTCTCATTTTACGTTTTTACATGTAACTGTCACTTACACTTTCCGGTTTTACATGTAAGTGTCACTCTCATCCTATGCTTTTACATGTGTATCTCTTTAGCATGCTGTAACAATTACCCAAATAAAAGTAGCAATCTTTTACCCGAATTCGATTAGCGGGCTATAGAAGCAATAAATCCTTACTATCCTTGACAACCTGTCTGAGGCATGATAGGTATTATATGAAAAGGGTATCTAATTTACTTCAAAATTTCATATTTTAATCTATAGTCTACCGGTAATAAAAAGGTAATGTGAAAAATGGTATATAAAAGTTTTATCGTGATAAGTGAGAAACTTCATACTAATAATAATGACTATAAATATATGGCAACAATCATACGCCGCGCTTTACAATTAGCCTCTACTATATTATAGCCATGCGTATTGCATGAGATATGACTTCATGGCCAAACTGTCACTTAAAAATCGCCCTAGAGACTCAAGGATGTGACTATTCAAATTTTGAAATAATATTTATGGACTGTGTACTGTGAACACGAGGTTACACAATTAACTATTTCCTTCATTTGTAGCGTAAAATCGTTAGAGTAATATTGTATATTTAGTTAATACGTAACATAACATCAGGCTTGCAATCCTCGAAGAGGTAAGCAGAGAATTGTACTACATTCGAATCTTTCACTAATTATGTTTACTTGTCACTATGGAACATGGTTATTTATTTCCTTATGTTGTAGAAAAACAAAAGGATTTATTTACAACACTTGTTACGAACAAATCGATTCCACCGAAAAGGCAATAAATCGTAGGAAGTCGGACACATCCTGCCTCCAGCAAAATAAACAACCCAAGTTCCAATTAGATGTGCGGTTGACTTTGTTACATACCAACATGTGTATACATATACAATAATATGTTTGATAAAGGGGACGTGAATATTTTTTTAGATAAGTACTCAATATGACGAAGAGTTCGACATACAAATATTTAAAATTCGCAACTTTTGTTTTATGTATATTCGATTGAGTTTTAATGTTTGAAGTAGTCCATTATTTCAATAAGTAAATCTGAAAAAATACATACTAGCAGGAAGAAAATATGTATTTTCCAATTTCGAAACAGTCGTTCAGAAATCAGTAGATATCATTATTCATATGGGACTTAGGTATCTGCAATCAATCATTGAAGTTAACGTCATCGCCAAAACATTATAGTACAAGCGTTCCGTAAGCATTCGTACAACACGTAAGGGATCCCTAAGAGACCTGCCATAATTTATAATAACATAATTATGAAAGGTCCTCCTATATTCATATCTTTCAAAAAATATCCATTTCTGACTCCATTATTTTATATTTCTAATTTATAAGGTATTTATTTTCTTTACGGAATCTTCTTAGCTTTATAAAACTAATACTTCTTAACAATAGAGTCATTCGCACGAGCGCACGGCGAGTTCGTTGCCACCGGCTCGCTACCCCTCACTTTATTCCCATATTTACCATTTGTCTGTCTCGCTTCGGTAATCGCTTGCAAGCTCGCCGGCGTCCCTTTTTCTACATTGTTATGTTTAATGATATTCGACTACTTTGTAATGTTTGTATTCAGTACTTTCTTACACCCACGTTACGGTCTTGGATGTTGCCACTTGTGGGAGTAAATGTCCGATTGTAGTATGCTCTATATGTATATTCATCTATCCTCGAAGCAAAACCAATCCCATTTCGGTTGATGCTATGTTTGACGAAAGTCGGTTATCTATACTAATAATATTATAAAGAGGAAAACTTTGTTTGTTTGTTTGGTTGTAATGAATAGGCTCAAAAACTACTGGACCGATTTTAAAAATTCTTTCACCATTCGAAAGCTACATTATTCACGAGTAACATAGGCTATATTTTATTTTGGAAAAAATAGGGTTCCGTAAGATATTTCAAAAAAGTTACTTATTTTGCGTACGCTGCCTAAACTATAAAAGATAGAACCATAAAATGTTCTAATTAATTGTAAGTCCTATAAATATTTACAAAAAAGTCCGCGACACACTATACCTATCTATGTCGAGTGACGCACAACAACCATTTTTTTATTTAAAAATCTTGAATTTCTTTGGACTACGTTTAAACGCGTTTAATTTACTCAAGCTATTAATCCCTATCAAAATAAATTATTTCATCACTAAGAACAGTTTATGTAGATAATATTTGGTCTTTGAATGATACACGCAGGCGGAGCCGCGGGCGACCGCTAGTATATTATAATGTTGACAATAATATACAGGTTAATTAAGTAAGAAACACGCGGGCATGATATAAACAGGGATAAATTATTCAACAGTAATTAGTGAAGCGCAACAGATATAACCAACTATATTTAGCTCAAGGAAATAAACATGCAAATTAATAAAGACGTAAGTAAGGCAATAAACGAAACAGGCAAAGCCATAAGTATAATTAATTAATGACACAATTCACTAAAATACATCGAATAAATATAAATATGAAAAATGAAAAGAACGAATTGTAACAAAAAAACGTAACATCATGCCTGCAATTCCCGACGAGGTATGCAGAGAAATGTATTACACTCCCACGATCCCCCACAGGCTCACCACCTATTTCAATAAAGGGACGTTAACGTAACTGATGAATCATGAGAATGTAAAAACGAATTGTAATCGATTATTTCACAGCATGCCTGACGGGGAGACAGAAGTGTCCGAAAGTAGGGACGCGGCACTCCGTATACCTATGAAGAGAGTTATGAGTCTAGAAGAAGCATGACTCATCTGTAAAGATAGACATCCGTAAAATATCACAATAATATTAAAAAGAAGAAAACTTACCTGAACCAATCATCATTAGTGGGTACCAAAATTTAAATATCGGTAGCCATTAATGATGGTAGATTATGACGGTAGGTAGATTGGTTTAAAGTCAAAACATAAGATTGCTAATTATAGCTAGCCTCCCACCCCTACTTCGCACGGGTGCAATGCTGATCAATACGAAATATACCTACTACAGAATGACTTTATATACAACGTTTTTTTTTATCCTACAAATGAGGGCGCTTTTGTAGAATAAAAATGGCGTCGATACTCGCAGCATTATCCCACAGTAAAATACCATATAACATTATACTCTGAAAGTAACTAAAGTAAACGAGCCTAGCAGTGGCTATATCAGTTGTCGAATTTTCTTCACAGCATAAGCTCCTGAACTGAGTTTACTACACAAACTGGATATGTGAGGGCTCCACTGCAACTTAGAATCTATATTTATTTCTAAGAAAACGGCCTCATCCACGAATTCGAGGTGCGGATTGTTAATTGTAACATCCATCTTCAGCTTTTTACATTGGGCAAAGTGAACCTGACGCATTTGGTTTTTTGTTGTTTAAGACAAGATTGTTTGTGCTAAATCAGATATGAATTCTTACAAGAGCCTCATTTATGTTATTCGTCTCTTTGGTTTGTCTTTTTACTAGAACGCAATAATTTATTATACACATACATATTCAATATAGGTAGGTATATACTAAACTATATATACTATATATAGATATTCGAGCAGTAACGACTTCCACATTTGCCGCCAAGCTGAATTAAACCATCCGCTGAGAACAATACCTCTCAATATAGCGTATCATCATCATCCGGTCTTGTTATTGGCTGACGATGACGTTATATAGTTGTTGACCGATCCTTTCGTCGATGGTGCCCAAATATGCACAAGGCCTATCATGAATTCATTGAAACGACATTCTTCGCCCTTGTTCCGTCGTTCGTGGACGCATCCGCTGAAACACTGTAATCATTGTTGGTTTTCCTCTATCTCACCGAGGGCCGTTGCAACAGCGAAGACTTCACGTAATTTGGATTGATTTTAGTGTTTGGCGAATGCCAGTTACCGGCCGCTGCAAATGATCCGCCGTGTCTGTGATGTACTAAGAACGAAGTGAACGAGAACGAACTAAATTCGCGATACTGGAATTAGACGTGAGTACTATTCTGTTCAATTGCAACCAAAATGGGAAATGGGTTTAAATGGGTGAGGGTAATGGGTAGTGAGAGTAAACTGATTTTTTTAATGAATCATTTATGTGAAATATTTTATGCACCCAATTTAATCATCATGTACGATATAAAAAAATGATGTTAAGCATTTATTATAATTTTTTTCCGACTCTTTTATCGTTCCTCTGCTGGAACATGAGTCTCCTCTCAGAATGGGAGAGTTAAGGCTATAGTCTGTCCCACTGGGCTATCACTGCTATGTGTATTTAATTTTAAGATGTCATAATTTTTTTTAGTCATAAATTTAATAATTGTATGTGGTATGTAAATACATATGTATTTATAGTCTTGGTTGTGCCTCGTTGGTCGTGTTGGTTGCAAGTGCGACTGCCGATTGGGAGGACCCGGGTTCGATTCCCGGGTCGAACAC
>DWDW01002175.1:0-10518 GCA_018245635.1 Mimoniades versicolor eupheme | reverse complement strand
GAAACGTGAGAGTGTTCTACATTCCTCTGCCTATCTCTTCGGGGATTACAGGCGTTATGTTACTTAACATTGGAGTAAAGTTGTTTCCAACTCAACTTTATTTCGCAAAGCTAAATAATTTGTTGATACAATGTCATAGTACAAACATTGGTGTGCGTGAACTCGCATACGGGGTATATCAACAAATAAACTAATCTACGTCATAAATTGACAGCGGTAGGTGGCGCACTTGAAGTGCCTAGATAAACGTGAGCCCATTATCTGCACGCGCCAACCGCCTTCACATTGGCGCTGTACTTTGTAACATTATAACAAGAACAAGATCTCTTCTGCCACTATTAACCATTTCTCGAACGTGCAAAGCATATTTTTATTAACGATTTACCGAGGAATAAATTCGTTTTATAACGTTCTAATCTGTAAATTAAAGTTTTAAATTTTTGATTATAACACATTAAGTATTGCAATTTTATTTCATGGTGCATGGTGCATGGTGCAGGGATACATGAAAGAGCCTCCCCGAGCGGCGATTGTCTGATTAAGTATGTATAACTAATTAGTGTACCGTGCCTGGCGCACCCTGGACATTGCGACTAATCCTTTCACCACGATGGCTGATCACTCACCATCAGCTATCGACTCAACGAAGAAGAAGAAGAAGAATTTATTTCCAATTAATTAAATAACAACATTTTTACTAGAAATTACATGTGGTTTCGACATCGCATTTTATGGCACCTACGAGTATGAGGCGGCACTCCTTAGAACCGGTAGACACGACTCATCTCTGTATGTTTTTCGAGACAAGGTTAAACTAGCTGTTTCTAAGCAAGTGTAATAAATCCTAAGCTGCACGTCACCATGTTTCAGCCAAAAATATAGTATCGTTGAAGTAAGTATTCTTTTAGATTAGTTTACCCCCATTGATACATATACATATATGCCTTATAGGCCTAATTTATGGCCTAAATATATGCCTAATTTTGGTAAGTTTTATTATTCGATAGCAATAGCTTTCCAGAAAGTCTCATTTTTTCTGAGAAATTAATACCTGTGATGCTATATTAATTCTACAATCGTAATTGTTACAAACAAAATTTACCAAGACTTGTTATGTTGTCTAAGTTGGAAAACAATCCATGGTTTCAAGACCCGGGGATTATTTAAAGTAACTTGTGAATCTAAATACATAAAATTTGTTCAGTTCAACTCTGAACAACTGTCTTCATTGTACTCGTAACTACTTCGCTGCGAGTTCCGAAGTGTATCGCGGACAGCTGTTGGGCTACCTTTATGTGAGTTTAGGAGTTCATTTATTGTTTGGATTTACTATTTCAATAACTGTTTAATTTACCATTGTGTTGAAACCATTTTAAAGTTTTTATTAGCCAATCTTTTTTAGTCCTGAAATCTGAATTTTTAGTGCCACGTCCTTGTTCCATAAATCAACTTAGTCCGGCTTCTTTTATATTATTATTATTTACTCGAAGTATTCGGAATATTGAAAACACGAAATCCGGTTTCGGCTAAATTGTATGTCATAATTTCACCAAAAATAAATTTTCACTCTCTATGATGTTTCCGTTCTTTTTTATCAAATAAAGATTATACCAGGAAAAGACATTGTATCGTATTTTAAACAAAAACTATCAAGAAACTATACATTGACTTGACTACTTCAGTTATTTTAAAAAATGAAATAAGCAGAATGAGATACTTTACTGTTTGTATATTTAATGTAAAAAAAGTAATCTTATGCCTATATTGAAAATTAAAAAGAAATTTTTCTGTTGATAAAAGAGCCGTTTCAAGACAAGATTAAATCTTGTGCTCCGTTCTGACAAAATGTGGCAGACACGAGTCGTTCGAACGTGGCATTGATCTCTTAGCGTACATGTATATAATCAAATTTTATTTCATTCGTTCAAAACCCAAAAAATTCACTATAAAGTACTTATTAAGTATATGAATCAGAACAAACGTTATCCACAGTATCACTGGCATCATGAAATAACTCATTAGAGTGATTAGAATAGGATTAGCGATTAGAAGTGATGCTCTAGCAGACTGCAAATAATTTGTAAAATAAGACAAACCAAGACACAGTTGGCTCTTGCATTAGTGGCCGTTGTTAACTAATGATGACTAATTTCCATAAATACTTCAGCACCTCGAAGAGCACGTCAGGTTCTAGCTGTAACGATCGCTTGATGACTGTCGTGACACCATGACGGAACTTTGCAGAGGGACATAACAAACTATTGCAAATGAAATAGTTACAACAAATGAAATATTGTAGTCCTGTAGATTTTAACAGTTGCACTTATGTATGTCTGTAAATCAATACTAATCGTATACTTCGTATTCCAAAATGTCAATTGAATAATCTGTATTACTAAATGTCAACATGGTAAAAAAAGTGTTTTAGCTCTGTTCAACCCAATGTTAGTAATGAGTTTAATGTAAAAAAATATTATGGTTCCATTATCAAACAATTATTTATTACGATAAAATAAACAAAATTCCTTCCACTCGCTATTAATTTCAACAACTCAGAAACAATGTATTTTACACCCGCCTAATTCATTACCGAGTTGTCGGAGTCGTATTTCATTGTCGTTTATAAATTTAATTCTCGGGACTGCTGGGCGAATGTTATGTCAGACACTTCATCTGCTAAATTCAATGCGGTATCGTAGCTGTCGCTGTCATTCGCTTATGTAACATAGAACGTTATGAATAGAACAACGTTCGGTAAATGTTTAAAGAATTTTTTATTCTTTATTAATATAAATTACTTTTCTTGGAATAACTAGAAAGTAATGCTTAACACGGTTAGACAGTTGATAATTAATATTCATGTTATAACCTCTATATAATAATAATAATAGTAATTGTACCTACATTATATTACCGTAATAATTAAATTAAGTTTTAATTTAATTACGTTATAGAAGAATATGTTATAGTTTTTTTACTACATTTTAATTAAATATTCATTCAATATTGTTTTGTAATAGGTAGTTTGTTTGAGGTTGATTTTTTTTGGGTAAAGTTTTGTATTTTTGTTACTACTGTTCTACGAGAATTATTATGCATTTAGGTTTTATACCAGAAAGTAAGATATTTTCAGTTTTAACAAGTACATATTAATTATTATTTAAATGTTAGACAGGAAAAACTTAACAATAAAAACTTACTTAAATAAAACTTAAATAAATAAAACAAAAATATCACGTATTTCCTAAATACTTAGGGTAGAGTAAATACAATTTTTTTTGAATTTACATGAAGACTACGAAAAAATATGGAAATCGCGTCTCTAAAAAGAATTTCAGAAACTTACCACGTTCACGAGCCTATTTTACGAAAAGGTAACACAGTATTTGGTTTTTATATATGAAGCACAAGGTTCAAAGTCGAGTGGGGCACACGCGAGTCGCTTAAGCACACTGAGCACTCGAAAACCATTTAGCAACGCGACGTAAGATGACAAGTTAAGTCCGTTACGTCTAAAGGGGGATGTCTTTCTTAACTCACCACTTTATAATGTTTTTCGCAAGTAAGTTTTAGGGCACCTAAAGTTTAAGTCGGCGTAATATTAAGCTTCTTTATGCAGATAATTACGAAACGGTAACGTCAACAGTAAAGGTAACCTTTACTACATGCAGATTGCAACACAGCACACCACAAAATGACATATTAAATGCTCTTTTGAATTTATGCTTAATTTTGTCCATGTATAATAATTATAATGTTATACACAATATAAATAAGGATCATGACAGCCCACCACACGACATAAGCGCAGAACAATTTGTAATTACTTACGTGTATTAGAAATTGAGGAGAGGACGGAATCATATTTATGCGCCAATGTAGATTTGAGTAATTACTCACCTTTGAAGGAAGCCATATCGGTTCCCGGGCGGCCCCGACCTTCTCATCTATCTGTGTCCGCTACTCCCACTATTTACGCATATTCCTTTGCCAAAGTTTACCTGTAAAAGAGATTACATGGTCAAACTCTTAATTAAAATATTATGTCCAAATGCATGATACTTATACAATCTGATGTTGCAGTCGAGTTGATTGTAGTTGAAAGGAATAAATAACCAGTTATAGTATAATTTGTATACTTTACACAAAGGCACACGTGTAATTATTCTATCCTTTTTTCGAAATTCAAAAATTGATTTAACCGCATTGCAATCGGTTAGAGACTCCCGAAACGGAATCTATATGACTGTGAATAGCCTCTTTGTTGAATAGATTGACTGAAAGCCTTCAAAGCGATATCGGTAACGACAGTCACATAAATTTCCTTCCGTTGAACTATTTTATCAAAGGAAATTTTCTTTGGTTTCGTAGACGATATCTCATTATTAATTCCTGTAGGAAAAATCCCTTTGTGTATCCCACACTAGTATATGTAGTACGACATCGTAGACGTGTTCTTTATGTCGCGAAATAATTTTCGTTCCATTTCCTATATGAGTGCCATAGATATGTAAAAAAGGAAACTAGGAAACAGTGTACTAAAATCATACCAATATGTTAACATTGTCTACATTTCTGTCCAACCAGAATTGGAACCGAGATGGTACTAAGCATAACATAATATCGCCGGTAAATATTTTTCATGTTCAAAAAAATTATACTATTCGCTAAGGCTTCCTGATGAACTGATGACACAAATTTAAAAATCGTGGAGGAACTAAATTTAAATAAATACATATACAAATTAGTATCAAGTATAAAATTATTTTCCTTCACATGTGTCAAACAACATCGACATAGAAAACTTATTAAACTGCAAATTAACAGAAAGTATGCAATTTTGAAAGCTTCATTTCCAAAATAGGAGAATGAGAAATGCGGTAATGAATTTCTCTCCGAAACGTGTATGAACGGAATATTTTGAGAAGCAAAAGTCAGGAGCATTCAAGAAAACCATTAATTAACCTTTTCTTTATTCGGCGACTGTCACTAATCAAAAATTCGTGTAACTTAATTTCAGGGCCGAATACTTCTGAGAAAGATTTTCTAACATAATATACATGTAGCATTGCTGTTCCAACAGTTTTATGTATTCTCTACCGCGCACGAGTATTTTCGATAACTTCTTTGTTCTTAGTCTTTATTGAATAAATAAATCTATGTGTCTAAGGACTGTACAAAGGTCATGTCCGTGCATAAAATTAAAATATTGGAAAATTTCGCCGCGAGATCCAACAGTGAACGCTTTGAGGGAATTAGCTCATTTATCTAGCACCCATCACTGTCTATCATAGACTTTTGTATTTCAACTTCACCCCTTTCAAATACATGATTGCAACAAGGTTTTTGAATTTAGACATATTGTCATCACATTTTAGAAAGCTTGGAAAACTTTATTATAAGGTTATTTTTTTATGTACCGAAGAACTAAACCCCTCGTTCTTGGAAAAAGGAACGTAATTGACGTAACATCACGCCTATAGTTCGCGAAGAGATACGCTAATGAATGTAGTACACTCCTTTGTTTGACGCCTAGCTACTACTAGAAAATCTAAGTTAGAAAAATCCACTAGTGCCCGACCCGAGATTTGAAACCAGAGCCAGGGTCGGCAGTCGCGCTTGCAACTAATGTGACCAACGAGACTGCCCCGAGGGACCTTAATTAAATTGCACACACAATATATATATAAGTTTTCAAAGGAATTTCAAACTTTTATTTATTAAGTATTGATTTATTGACTCCCGGCTACAAACTCAAGGCCGCCGTCGACTCTTAGGAACCATTATAAGAATATTAGCGTAACAGACTTATGATCGTGCTCTTCGAATCATACAACATTTATTACTAAGGGTTATCAAGATCAACTGCATCTTGTAGGACACACAGTATTTGTAAAATGAAGCAATTGTGTGCTTAATTCTACAAATTCTAAATCTATACCTATAACTTCCGATAGTGAAGTACACAAAACAAAAATCGCACCGTATATCTCGCATCGTAAAGTCCGCAAAGAACGAATGGACCGAATTGGATGAATTCGACTGAATGAATACGAACTCTCTGTTGTACCGCTGGTCACATTTTTCTTTATTTTGCCCCAAAACTCTACTTAGAGTGAAACTTTTACTCGAATGCGGGATACAACGTGAGTCTATAACAGATATATATGTATAACCAAACTGCTGCATATACATTCGAACACAGTAATCCGCCTTATAACGCATTTTTATATTACACGATTTTAGTCCCTCGTGTAACATGGGTATTTCCCCATATAACGCACACGGCTCCGACAACGAATAAACTTTTAATAAAGCTGTTTTCGGAATTATGTAATTTATTTGAAATAAACTAGTTTTTAGTTACTTACACATAAGTACTTTATTTAAAATGTTCTTAGTTAAATTTTAATAAAACACATATACATATGTATTTCATTCATGACATAGTTTTTTCTTAATATTCAATTTAAACCCCTTTAACGAGAAAAGGTAAACGTGCATCATTTGTACATACCGCGTTATACGGGATCATACAAGCGCATTAACGAGAATACTCCTATAAAGCGTAACCAATCTACCGCGTTAGGCCAGGTTTAGGCGCTTAACGCGCGTTGAACGAGCGCAAAGTATTTATATAATGTTTACATGGTCTGTATTAGATTTAAGTTTAGTTTACCCAGGTTTAGTTTTAGATCTACGTTTATAGAAGATGGACGTAGAAACAGTTTCAATGGTGATTTCTACCCAAGGCAAAAACATCGCGACAGAAGACGGAGATATTGGGTCCTCCCAATTTTTCCATTCAGACTGACTGAAAGCCAGTACATAACTTTGCATACTAAGTTAAGACAATATAGTCCCAATTTTTTTTACTATTTCTAGATGCGCGCTTACAACTATCGAGCGCTACCGCAGCGTTCAAAGCGCGCTTTAAAAAACGCGCGTTAGCATGTCTACGGTCTGAATAAAATGTATTTAGTTGTGAGCGCGCGATATCAAAACGCGCGTTAAGCGCTTGTCATGTGAACCTGACCTTATCGGGGGAATGACTGTACATACTCTAGCAGCGTCAGCGGGCATATGAAGTCTATTTGAAACTACTTGTATATGAAATGAAATAGTCCATTGAGACCACATAGACGCGTTGTTAGAGTCAACGACCATTCCCTACTCATGTAACTGTACTCATGTACTTGTAACGAAGCTATGCTATTATCATCATTCCTGTCTCTAGCACTAACATTGTCTACTTGGAACACTTGACACCATTAATATTGGGAGTGTACTACATTCCTCTGCCTACCTCATCAGAGATTACAGGGTTGATTACGTAACTAATATTGACAGCCTCGTTAGTTGTAAGTGCGACTGCTAATCCCCTGATCGGGTATTATAGGGTTTTACTTACAATTCCTAGTAGTACTTCGGAGTCTGAATTTGTATTCGGTATATTGCAACGAGCTCAGTCCCTATTCCATGGCGGATCGTAGAACATAACAGTTGTATTGTGGAAGTGCAGTACACTTCCTACTACTTTATACCCACCCCTTCGTGGAATACAGGCTTTGGAGGTAAAAAAAAACTAATATTGACACGTTGAAGTGAATGCGATAATCTGATCTGTAGTTAAGTGATTTTGGAAGTATTCGGTCCGTTCCCGCAACGAGGGCTCAATAAATATTACGGGTACGATTAAACCGTTTCAAATGGAAAGAGTTAAATAAACAAGTTTAATACCAAACATTTTGAACGAGCTTGAAGCATCGTTCCATTGTACAGGCGTTTGGTATCTCTCACGTTTTGAAGGGAAACGCAGCTTTTAAATGTAAGTCACAAGGCACGTATAAACGTTATTCGTAAGTAAGTAAGTAAGTAAGTAAGTAAGTAAGTAAGTAAGTAACTATTTACTATGTATATCCTCGTGCAAATTAGGATGGTTTACATGGGAACAGGTAAAGTCGAACATCGTGGAAGAATTCTGAAAACAATTGATAACGACATAATTAACAAGTTATATACTATCAATATCTTTTACAACCGTTTCTATAACAGTAAGAGTTCCATCATAGCTACGATTTTCAGTACAGTATATTTTCAAAACAGTATAACTTCTTTTGATTCTTTGAAACAAGTCATAGAAGCTACAATATAATTGAAAGCCACGCCTGTAATCCTCGAAGAGTTAGATACAGGAGTGTATCACAATTTAACGTAAAACGTAACATTACACCTGTAATCCACGACGAGGTAGGCAGAGGAATATAAATCACTCCCTCGGTTCACCAGTTACGTGTACGTCCTACCATGGAATAGGTCCATAATACAATACTACCCGATCAGGCAATCGAATCCAGGACCTCTCGACCAGCAGTAGCGTTGCAACCAGTCAAACAACAACGCAATACAGAATAATATATTAATAAATACAGTACAGAAACGTTGTGTTTGCACAATACGTAAAATTCTTAAAACAATAATAAGAATGTAAATAGAATTTCAGTTTTTATCGGAAAAATCTGTTTTCTGACTTCTATTCTTATTACACAACATGACATGCAACGAGCGCGCACCGAAACCTTTGCCAACACGTCCGCGTTTGAACTGGTTGTCGATTTCATTTCCTGAGCGTCCGCACATTCGCCACATCGCGCTGTCCCGACCGCGAACGGAATTGATCAAATATATCAAATGTACTACACAGCGGACGGCGGTGTTTCGTAAATTGAAAATTGAAAACGATTTTCGCAACGTTATCTAAAATGTTTGTGCACTTTTCCCTCTGCAATGAGTTGGTGTGCGCATCAATGCTGTTTTAATGTGAACGATTCACATTAAAATAATACATTTCAGTTATAAGTATGTGTTTTTTATGTGTTGTCTACTGTATGCGTTTTACTTTCCACTTTTTTAAATACTTATGTTAATTTTACTGTTGCTGATATATCTCAATATCGAAGTGAATATTTTTATGATAAAAGTGAACTAATTCATATTGTGTTCAATTAATTGATATTTTGGATTATAATTTTGGTTTATAATAATATTTTTTCTGTTTATTAATGGTGAAATAGTATACAGTATTCTGTGACATGTGAATTCAGACAATCCGCCCTTGGCCAGCGCAGCAGATTTTAGTCTTGACACTGACGTTTGGAGAGGAGAATCATTCCTAATAGTGGAACGGAAAACCGTTGATGATGATACATGTCTTTAAATTGGGTAACTTCCCCAATAAAGCGTGTTAAAATCGAACAAATTGCATTGCATACATGCATCTATTAAACTGTGCTTCTGCTGCATAGTACCGTATCACACCTTTGCATGAATAATGACACTCATCATCATAAATCTGTATCATAAACTAAAATGGAAAAATTTTGAGTTGTGTCATTATTCACGCAAAGGTGGATATCCATCAAGCAGTATCAATCCGGCATACTACAACTGTGTCCGTTTATCGTTCTGATGTATGTATGTATGTATGTGAAGTGCTTCGGGGTTAAGTTAGATGTTAAGTTAGTTTATGCCATAGAATTTAAAACGTACCAAAACGCAAACATAAGACAAATGTGATGGGTTTTAACTTGGTTTTGAATGTGATCACCACGGCTTAGCAACGTAAAGTGGCATCCTCTAGTACATATTATTATGCGATACAAAATGCAATGTTCCCAATGGATTTATGTTGATTCAAAATGACGTTAAAAAGAAAATAACAATAGTACGAAAAAGCTAAATAAATATGTTTTTTCGTTTCTTATTCTGTATAGCTTTTGTATAGGCTTTGTTGCTGAGGTTGAATAGGTTGGCTCGAAGCACACAACGACATTATCTCTCGTTCTATCTTGTAGGCACGAGTACATACGGATTCTCGCTGTAGTTAATTACAGTAATGTATTGATACAAATAGTTATTTTTTTCTGTACCCTGACTTCGATCGTTCTGGAGCTGTTTTTTTTTATTTTTTTTTGACCCTTTTATTTATCGTTCCATTGCTGGAAGATGGGTCTCCTCTCAGAACGGGAGGGTTAAGGCCATAGTCAGCCACGCTGGCCAAGTGCGGGTTGGCAGAATTCACACACCCTAGAGAGCCTTTGGAGTAGTTAGATTACTTTATTTTTTAACCGCAAAGTTCATCCCCTATGCCATAACCGGACGTAAACGTAACTGATGGAGCGTGACTGTTTACGTCACTCCTCTCTGCCTTTTGTCGGGAATAACATGACATAACATTATAGTAGTGATGTAATATTATGTTTTTAGAATCAGTTGATTTGTCCAAGTGCAATGTAAAATATGGTCGGCCTGATCTTAACCAAACATGTAAATTGTTGATTGTTGGTATAATCGTGAATAACTTTAACTGCTGAGTCTAATTACTTAATAATTTAACCACGAGTACATTTACCAGTACAATGATCATGAGTATTTGTTCCGTGTGCAGACACTAAACGTTAATCTGAAACGTTCTCTATATGAACAAATATTTAGAAATGCGTAGCATTCTGATTAATA
>DWDW01002174.1:0-10519 GCA_018245635.1 Mimoniades versicolor eupheme | reverse complement strand
ATTAGAAAATTTAGTAGTGCCCGACCCGGGAATCGAACCCAGGACCTCCCGTTCGGCAGTCGCACTCGCAACCAACAAGACCAACGAGGCTAATATTGTTATACTATGTTAAAAAAGACAGTTACCTACATTCTTGTATCTCAAGCGGATTCTATGTATTTAAGAATGACAAAAAATCACATCTTTGTTTCCCTGAAGTCAGTTGAAGACAGAGTAGTGTTGTAGGTACACTCAGACAATTAGACAGTTGTTATATGTATGGAATAGGGGGTAAATCTATTGCATCACATCCGACACAAGTTTAGAATCTGTGTAGGTACTATTGTGTATTACTGAATTACAAGTTCGAAAAACCCCATGACACTGCCCGGTCTGGGGATCGAACACAGAAACTCTCTATCAGCAGTCGAGCTTGAAACAATCCTACTGACAAGGCAGTTGAATTGAAAATTGTATTGAAAATAAAAATTGAAATTCCAGATAGAACAGAAATAGAGACGGTAGCTGGCGGTGTGACCGACGTGACCGAAAGCGAAGGAGAAGCGAGGACCTCGCTTGAAGAGGAAGAATTCCCATTGATTGTCGAAGATCTCTATTCGTTTCCACCACGTGAGTCGTTTGATATGTTCATTAACTGCCATTAATAATGTTAATTATACCCATATACTCATATTGTTATTTCAGCCCCGGAAGATTTGGATCCAGAAGTGGATGGCACGCTGGAATTTTACACTGTGATTGTAAGTTTTATGGGTTTCATTTGTTTTTTATTTCATTATGTCCGCCAACACGCGCTTTGCCACCGTAGCATCTGACACGCCATGCCAAGGGCCATAATCTTATGGTCTTTGTCACTCTGAGAGCAGAATCCTATGTAACAGTAGCACGATACGAGGATTGACGATAATTGTTTTATGGAGTATTAAGTGTTAAATATGATCAGTGTCATAGGTTTAACGCCGGTGTTCGGCACCCCCAGAGATCGGTGCCGCGCGTGATCCAATACCCGAAGTTGATAGCGCACTTCGGCGCGCTGACCCCGGACGCGGTGAATCGCAACCGTCGCTACATGTACTTCGTGCGGCAGACGCAGGACGGCGTGCCGCTCGCCGAGAGCGCCCACGTCACCGCGTCCAAGATGCCGGAGTACGTGCTCGTGGGCTCCGCCTCCGGCAGGATGCTGTTGAGCATGGGAGTGCAACTGAAGGAGGTGCATTTTAATAATATTCGTGTTTTGTAATCGTAAATAATATTCGTGTTTTGTAATCGTAAATAATATTCGTGTTTTGTAATCGTAAACAATATTCGTGTTTTGTAACCGTTTTAGAAGACACTCATTAAAGCAGGGCAGGTCAGCAGGGGATATCGACTCTTTTGATATGCTAATAATGTTTTCTGTATCTAAATTATTGTTTTTATTTCTTTTGCATTTTATTCGATTTGCACCATCACGCTTGTCTTGTACTCATATCTCCTCGAAGAGGTAGGTAGTGGAATGTTCTACACTGCCACTGTTACGCAATTGGTCACCGATGGTAACGGCAGCGTACACATGTTGTGTTGTTCCAGTCGTTCATCCCTCTGTTCGAGAGACAGTTCCGCGAGCTGGCGTGGAGCGGCGCGGAGGCGCCGGCGCCGCGGCCGCTGTCCCGGCAGGTGTCGTACGCGGGCGCGCACCACGCGGCCGAGGAGACCAGCTCGCAGGTTCGTCCGTCCGGTGCCGCTCTGTGTTAGCGTCCACCGTTCACTGAGTTTCCAATTGTTAACAAAAATATAGGTGGGCGCTGGATATGCGTTATGTTATGTTCGCTGTTATTATTGCCGTATTGAATTCAATTTACGTGTATGTGCTTATTTAAGTAGGTATTGATTAACACATGCCTGTAGGGATCGGTGAAATTTAAAAAAATTATTTGCATCATATAAAGGATAATGAAAAAATTAATTTTATATAGGTATACATTTACATGCAAACATAATTTTATAAATTGTCCGTAAACATTGAGTTTGAAGGTTCCGAATTTCAAATCAAAGTCTAATATAGTTACTCTCCAATGGCTGTGCGAGCATTATGTTTCAGATCAACTACTTTCGCCCATCGGACTACCGCAAAATGTCCAATATAGCCAGAGGTGAAAACGCCGAGAGAAGGTGACTTGTGCGTTATTTATATAATAGTCTTTTCAGACTTGAGAATATTGTAATCCTCGATCATAAATAATATATTATGTAGTAATGTCACAGAGATTAAAAACTAAATAAATGATTTAAACAAATAATTTTTGCTTAGTTAAACACCGTCGAATCAAATATGAACTACTTAGTTCGTGACGCCTGTAATCCCGCAAGAGGTAGGCAAGGGAGTGCAATCCCACGTTTCACCAGTTAATATGGACTGTACTACGAATATGTGAAATATGAACGTGCGTTTAATTTTTCTGTGTGCGTCTAATTGCGTTTTGTTTAAAGCGGTAATGCGACTTCAGGATGAGGAGCATGCGGACGGAGTCGCCGACGCCGCGGCGGCGCGCGCTGCGGCCCCCGTCCTTCGACGAGTCGGTCATGGCGCCCGTTGTAAGTGTATGTGTGTTATAGGTACTAAGCTCCGGATAGGAATGTCCTATGTGACAATTTGTCCCTTTAATATCTTACCCTTACAATTTGACCCTTTAATATCTGCCAATTAGAAAGTTGTTTTTTTTGTGACTGGCTTAAAGTGATTGTGATTGGATTAAAGATTCATTCGTTCATACGTACCTCCGTCCGGCCGTTCGTTGGTTTATTCGTTAATTATTCCATTCATTTATTCATTCATTCATTATCTATTTTTATCATTCCGTCATTCTTCTATTCTTTCATTTATTGTTTCATTCTTTGGAGGCAAGGTAAGAACAATTGCATTGTTAATGTCACCTGCAGCGCATTTGTGCTCCAAAAAACGTCAGTAGTATCCATAAATCCATAGTATCTATTTTTTATACTATTTAAATATGCTTTATGTTTGGTTTATAGTTTAATTGTGCATCCACAGGGCTCCCTGTTACCTATGGAGAAAGTCGACACGAACCATAAGAGTAAACATAAATCTGTATCACAAGAAGTCATAGAGGACATAAAGAACCTCGTGGGAATGGTTAATTGGTGAGATGTAATATTTTCTGTTATACTTTGTTAAAATATAACATCGCTTGTAGGCAGGGCTTCGTAGCCATATCACACATGGACAGTCAATAAAAAGGAAATTAGATGCGAGTGATTTATTCGGATATGAAGTAGCTTGTAAGATCGACATTCGAAAAACCTACCATATAATCATCGGTAGCGATAATTGAAATGTTAAGGGGTCTCTTTACGCATACAGACCGCTAAAATCATTGGAAAACCACCTCTGTTCCCAGGACGATAGAGCACATCGAGGGTGAAATTCAGCTGCCGATGCCGAACATCCCCGCGCTGACTGAGGAGCATACGGCTGGACACGTGGAGTTCAGGGACCCGCAGCTGGTGGCTCAGCTGGAGGAGGCGGTCGCGATGTGGCAGAGTCACATCGACGCGACCATAGACGCCTGTTTGAGCAAGGTACGCTCTTCGTACGGTGTTGAAATAGTGAACAAGCACTGGGGTGATGTCGCCTGGGGGCCGTTGACCCCCTGAGACCGGTCGGGTGAAGAGGGAACCCCCGACATACCGAACCACTATCTCCTCTTGCGACGTAGTGCGCTGCGGAGTAAGAGCTAAGGATCCTTATTCTTGCGAAATTATGCTTATATGTATTAAGCAATAGGATAGGCAAGAATCACAGGGTACTAAATATTGTTACCCTTACAAACCTGCCTTGATTTTTTCACAAGATTTATTTTAATTACAAAATGTCAACATTGAGATTTTATACTGAAGGTATCATATGAAGGCGGGATTCATGTTAGAAAGGTACCTAGTCAAGCTTAGGACACAGAAGAATGCACATTGTTCACTGGTACATTCGCGCGATACTTGATTATGCTTGTTCGTTATGACTTACGACCATTAGACGCGGGAAGGGGAGGGCCCGGTGGCCGAGTACACGTACTGGCGCGAGCGGGACGCAGAGATATCGCTGCTGGTGGAGCAGCTGAAGCAGCCCATGGTCGTCAAGATACTGACCGTGCTGCGGAAGGTTGGCTCCAGCCAGCTGGAGGTGAGGCTGCCGCATACCACGAGTGCAAATTAAAGAGTACGACAGTGAAAAGAGATGAGAACATTTATATGTATGTAGTGATGTAGTCGTACTAATATCCAGACTCGGGTTTCAAAGCAGTATTCAGTTTTGTATTGTTACAAATGAATCAATTAGCATATATTTTTCCTTCTAAATACTTAATCACCTAATCAATTACCTAACCTGACCATTACTTGTCAATGAATAATTGATGGATTTCATTATAATGTGATAATAATACCTGTCCTAGCTCATCACAAGGTGCAACATTAAACATTATATTCAATTATAGACTTTCAACAATTACAAGGAGCGTCTCATGGAGCAATATAACTTGGCAGGAGACAATCTGAAATTTCTCTCTACGCTGATGCGGTTTTTCACGGTAGGTACTACATAAAGCGTTTCGGTGAAAATAAATATGCACTCTATTGCTTAGTAATAAGGTTTAAATTAGAATATTACGGGCAGGTAATAGAAGACGATTCGCCTCTCCAGCAAGTGATAGAACTCTTACCAGAATTGGTCGACAGTATTTACATGATGTGGGTTCTCTCGAAGGGTTACCGCACCGATGAAACGATGGTGCCGCTGTTGGCCAGAATCTCTTGGGCCTTGTGCGATAAATTGGAGAGATTTCTGGACGTTCATAAGCTTTTCGAGTAAGTATTCTGTGCATAGTTATTGAGTGAAATTGACATTAATTTGTAACCATTTAGATGTTATTTCATCTCCATCCCCATCAGCCTATGTCAGTCCGCTGCTGACGTAGCCTCCCCCAAAGAGCACCTTCGCGCCCTGTCCTCGGCGTGTCGCGTCCAGCTTCTGCCTGCAGCCTTACGCAGATCGTCATCGACATCATATATATTATTTGTTTGCCTTTAAATGTTCAGTTATAGAATAACATATTCTACGTTATTCTTTTAAGAGATGATGAAAAATTAGAACAGTTTAGTTATGTTTATTTGCATTGTGCTTTAGTTTTTGAGCGGAACAGAAAGATATCTCATAATATATTTTCAGCAAACCCAATGATGAAATCCGTACACTGGCCCGCGCCGGTGAGAAGATTATGGAGTCTTGGCATACATTGTACAAAGAGAGAAGACGCGAGATAGAGCTGAGCGGCAAAGGAGCTCGGTGGGAGTTCGACCAGCCGCTGCTGTTCGCCAGGACAGACTACATCGCGGATGTCTCGAGGAACCTTGCTGAAGTGGTCCAAGTGTGTATCTGCTGCGTTCTACTCGGTAGAAATTGACTTGGATCAAGAGAATATTGACAGCGCATATGGAAGCAGAATCTTTTGTCTGGCATTCGCCTGTGCTTGGACAATTGCTACATTTGCTTACTGTACTCGTAAGCTTTACGTTATAAAGTAAACAAAATTGATCGTATTATTGTTCCGAATGTAAGAGTATCCTAAATGGATACATTTATACCTGAGGCGAGAGATAGATAAGATAGGCTTTAATGGTGATCGACGTGAATTGGAACTCCAATCCACATTTGGTATTTATATTGAGTACATGGTAACACTTACCACTCGCAACAACACCGTCATCGTCACTTCTTTAAGTTGGATACTTTGTTCAACCCAGGTTCGAATGCGGAACCTCCTGATCAGCCGATCAGCAGCCACACATGCAAGCGCTCGTTCGACTATGCGGCGTAGTGATATGCGAAAATAATTTTCCAGGTGCTAATAGACTTTGAGCGCATTTTCGGGCCGGAACTGAAGTCGATAATATCGGACCCCACGCAGATAGACGATGTGCGCAAACGTGTGAAGAACCTCGTGTATCCGATACGCACGATCGACTTCAGCGTGTTCGTGTTCGACAACAAGGAGAACTGGGACGTGGTGATGGGCGACTTCTGGAACGAGGTGCGCTACCTCGAGGACGAGGCGAAGAATTATATCAACCAGAGCTTTGGCAATCTGCGGTAAATTGGAACATTTTCTTTGTGTCTGGTTTTTCTGTGACTGTCCAAAGTTATGTCAATAAAATGAAGTATTTTCATATCGGTGTTCAAACGTTTTCATATAGGTACGTGTGTTCGCACTTCACACCTGAAATCGATATTTATGGGCCAAAATATTGGTACCTATCACATTTCAGTGGGTACCGACGCTTTGAGATGAGAGTACTTAAGAAGGGATTGTTCGTAAAATCGTTAAAAATGGCAGTAAACCCCCCCCCCCCCCCCATCCCCCCTCTCCCTATTCTGTAGTTCAACGTAGTCGTAACTGGTTCAACGTGGGAGTGTAATACACACGTCTGCCTCACACAAACGATTAAACGTGTCACTCCGTACGAAAAATCTACCCCGAAAACATCAGGACATCGCGGACGTTTTGACGATGGTTCGTCCTGCATGTATAGCGGTTTGTGCTTTGTATTGTAGATCGTCGGAGGAGGCACTGGCGGTGCTCTTGAAGTTTCTGGAGTTCGACACGAGAGAGTCCATCCGCCGCCAGCTCTCCACCAAGTTTGATCTGGTGATGCGACAGTTTATCAAGGAGATAACGGCCTTGGAGGATAAGTTCACGGTAAGAGCTATTAATTTAAAAAAAAACATTATCACGCGTGTTGCTCAGGGGTTTTCTTTACGTTTCAATAACTATATGAAGTAAAAATAGTTTAAATATAAAAAATATCAAAATTGTTTCTTTTTTTACCAAAATACAAGCCCGTAAATCGAAACTGCTTTATCGGTGATATGAAGTATTTTATTAAATTTTAATATAGGTATAAATATTTTCTCTGGAAAATTCAAAGAGACAAAAATTTTATCTATCCCTTTGAAATTACCATTTTGACATAATGAATACCTACAACTAAATAAACTGGTCGTACTCTGAGAGATGAGACTGATGAGCTCCATGGTTTCCATATACCTACATATCTTCGGATTACAATAATTAATTGCCAATAATAATTGGCAATAGGCTCACCACCTATTCCATCGTGGGACTTAAAAGTAACTGGTGAAACGTGTGAGTGTTCTACTTTCCTCTGCCTACCTCTTCGGGGATTACAGTCGTGATGTTACTTTTTTTTTACAATAATAATAGTATAGGCTGTAAACGTAAAATTTACAATTCATTGTAACGTAGGCAGCGGATTGGAATGAAATCATTCAACCTTTTCAATCCAAATCAGTTTCATCGAATTTTCGAATGCAGCCGACAAGATTTCATCACCGTCATCATCCTCATTAGCCTGTTGGAGTTCACGGTTGGATGCAGGCGTTCGTTATGCCCACAATCCCCACGCTGGGCAAGGTTAAATTTTATGGTACGGATTGGTCGAAAGAACATTGTGAACTAAGCGTTTTTTTAGTGTTATGTTGTCGGGTATGGAGGCGTAGGTCCGTACAAAGATTATTGTAAACTGTGTCTTATGTTTTGCGCAGCGTTTTCGCAAGAACCCGCCGCTGCTGCGCAACCAGCCGCCGGCGGCGGGCGCCGTGTACTGGGCGCGCGCGTTGTTCAACAAAATGAAACAGCCCATTATGAAGTTTCAAAAGGTGAAGCACTTCGGTTCGATGTTTTCTTGCAGTTTTACTCGTGTTCATCTTTGCTAGCCCTCTATACACAGCTCTGTTATTATTATTATTATTATTACTTATTAAATAATGATCATGTTTACTAACACTAGTTTTTAAGTCCCTACTAACACACATGGATCAATGATATCTGGTTAAACGTAATAAATTAAATTAAATTAAAATTATAAATTGTTTTTGTTTCATTGTATAGGTGGCGTCCATGTAGAGGTTGCCGCTAGGTTCGATTATAAAAACTAGTCGATATTATGATATTTTTTTTACGTGAAATATTATCTCAAATTAACAAGAAGGCTCTAGTCTAGCTCTAGTTCCAAGTATTTGTCGCGTCCTGTGCTATAATAGCAACATAATTATGGCTGTTTTGTGCTTAGTTATAAAAAAAAAATTACCGATCATCAGGATAACCGTTTAGGCAAAACCTTAATAATGATTGGAGGCGCCGGGTGTCGATTCCGGTACCTCTGGCGTGCTTAAGCGAGGTCGCTTAAGCACGCCAGAGGTACCGGAGCTTAAGCGGTATATAGGTATATACCAAATGACCTACGCCCCCGTTGTATAATACAGACAATATTTACCATGTCAAGAAACTTTAAAAAACGATTTAAAAAAAATAATTTGATATGTTATCTACAATGAATGGAGGCGCCGGGTGTCGATCCCGGTACCTCTCGCATGCTAAGCGAGCGCTCTACCATCTGAGCTACGCCCCCGATATCAAAGGCGACGAATTAACTGTCTACTTGTATCGCGCTGTCGACCGTACATGCATCGTTTGCACTTTCACCGTAGGTACTCGCACGTGACATTGGATTGTCGTAACATGTTAAATTGATATAACCGCTAATGCAAGATGGGCTGTTTGTATATTACTATTGATTTATTACGTATTAATCTTTGCTTGTTAAAATATGTATTATATAGAAGCAATGTATTATGGTCACTATAAGCAAATGTGATGCAGCATGTTATGTAACAGTAGGAGTAACAAACACTACTTGCATTTGAATACTGTAACCTGCTGACATATTACTCTTGGGGTATTATCAGCAACACTTGGGGGTAGAGGGGTGATTGGGTCATAGAGGGTGAGAGGTCCCTCATTACATACTATATAAATTGTGTGGAACAATAAATATCATCATTCCTATCAATACGCATTCTTCATTTATTCGTCGTTGGTCTAAGACTGATTGCTCTTGGTACATAATGTTTGTATAATAAAATTTTGTTTGTTTATTTTTGACATGTTTTCCTAGCTATATGTTGTATTGTAGGTGCCGGAACTGAACGATTGCGAACAGAAGAAGGAGGCCTTTCTACAGTACAAGGCGTTCGCGAAAGTGATCAAGGAGTACGAGGAAGCGAAGTACAAGGAGTGGGTGCAGGGCGCCTCCGCGTTCGTCGACGACATGATGAAGAAGAATATACTGCATGTGGTGTTTAAAAAGGAGGAAGGTGAATCATTTACATCAACATACGTGTTACTGTTATTTTTGTCTATTTCTAGAGTCTAGAAAAGAGGTAGGAGATCAACGAGGCCGTATGTAGACTGTATCGTTGGTCGTATGGTTGCAAGCGTGACCAGTCCAGAGTGGTTCCGGGTTTGATAACCGGGTCAGGTACTATTCGTCTAACTTATAATTTCTTGTAGTAATAGTAATAGTTGAATGACACAGAACACTTGAGACCTATTATAGTACTAAGAATCATAATTGTATTAAATTTCTCATATCAGACACAGCGCCACCTAGCGCGCGCGGCATGCAGCTGACGGCGGCGGGGCGCGCGCTCGCCAAGGTGTCGCAGGTGTCGCAGGTGTCGCTGCGGCCTGTCGACGTCGTCAACAAGGAGCTCGCGGACAAGCGGCGCCGCGACAAGGCTCGTATGTTTCACGGCGGACCAACGAGGTCGCACAGGTCGAATTTATTCACACAACCGCTCAACACAAAGCACGAAAAGAGGCATAGATTAATTTTGAAGATTCTTTTTTTAAAATTTAAATTAATAATAATCGTATATCTAATGAAACAGCACGAGAAGTCCTATGATCGAGTATCTTAAAAGAATTTCCTTTCGTTTATTATCAGAGACAATTCTTCTTTTTATTGTTTTCAATTTTCATGAAAAGATACGGAAAATTCATTCAGAATTGCAAAAATAAACACGCTGTCAACCTGTATTCAATTTTCTTAAAGTGTATTGTGATATTAGAAAATAATTAATTCGAGATGTGTAGTATTGTTTGCAAACTGTTTAACTTTCACTTTAATACCGTTACGTTGCCGTTCAATGTTCCAGTGATGTTGATGAGAATACCGGGACAGCATTACGAGAGCGTGAGGTCGCCGAGTTCCGTGTCGCTGTTGGCGAAGGAGGGGCTGGTGAGATACTACTGCAGGCTTCCTCTATCCCGCTAGACTGAGATACTTTTGCTTCATATATACAGTCCTCACGGGGTGCCTATGTCCAGCAGTGGTCCGCAATAGGCTGATGATGATGATGATGATACAGGTGTTGAAAGTTCCGTGCACTTATGATGAATATCTGCCATCGAATTCCATGTTGTCTTTGATTGCATTAGTGTTAAGGAGATTTAGTAAAGAAATATATGTATGTATTTCTAAGTTACAATTCTATCAAATTTTGAAATGTATGAAGCTATAATTTTATAATGTTCTACATTCCTCTGCCTACCTCTTCGGGGATTACAGGCGTGAAGTTACTTTTTTTTATAATTTTATAAAATAA
>DWDW01002173.1:0-10520 GCA_018245635.1 Mimoniades versicolor eupheme | reverse complement strand
TAGCATCATTTTGACGTACAAAAAGTGTTCTTATGAACCAATTTTGAATAAATGAGATTTGAATTTGATTTTGAATTCCTTTTAAACCCTTTTATCTCGGTGATATCGACGATCAGAATGGACTTTAGTCAAAAAAACAATAGTAGTATTGATTATATACCTACAAGATTATATACAATTCAATATATATATTCCGTAAAAAGATTGCTTTTCACCCCACATAGCGGTAGCCCATCATAATCATACACAGGCAGACCAGTCTCGATATCCTATACTAGTAACATAAATGTAAAATTATAACCAAAAGACCTCAAATGAAACAAAAATTATTTTGCGTTCCAACGAACTCTTTACGAAATTTCAGAGGGCATCAAATTTTTATTGGGTTCCCGATCTAATCAGATCTCCTGATAGGTTAAAAGGCATGTTTAAGAGTTGTAAGTAGCCAATTAATTTTCCATAGAAGCACTGAGCCACTGAAGTGTTCCCATTGGAATTTTGAACTGGACTCATTCCTTAACAATCGAAATCGCAACTGGGGAATTTTGAATTGCGAATTTTCAAAATGCACGAATTTCCTTTGTACAGGGAGCACTTTAGGAGTAAAGAATTAGTAAAAAATTGAAAACTTAATATAGCTTCTTCATCACGGTATATTGCTTGAAACTCTCTGCCAACCCATAAAAGTATTCGGTATGAAGATAAAATAATAATATTAATTGTACCTACTTCAAGAAAAAAGCATAGCTCACTCACTACTTTTAAAATCTGTATGCCACATATTAATGATAACAATTACATCCCTTGGTGGGACGCATGATATACACATATAACAGGTGCAGTGTAGGACGTTATATTTTATTGTTTAAATATTGAATAGAAAAACTGAATTTGTAAGCTAATATAACAATAAACACAATAACAAAAAATTAAAATAAAATAATAAACGTTGGCCGGACGAGTCGTTTCTATCGCGACAACAAAATGAATCGCGGATATAAGATCTAATTACTTTGATGGTGTGCCCGCCCCGGCAAGGCGAAAATGAGGAATACATAGAGTTCCCGTTTGTTAACGGGCTGTCATTTAGCACGGGGATAGCCTTCATGATGGAAACATGTGAGTGTAACATGCACGTTTATTAAATAACTCAAATGTGATGCCCCAAACTACATTATAACTAAATCTTTTTTTTTTTTCAAAATATACCTACTCTTAATCTCGCAATATCTGTATAATCGACAATACACATAATTACCTGTCATAACTTGTCAATAGGAGGGCTGTCAACAATATTCTCAACTTCAAAAGGAATTAGTATATTTGCAACCGAAAGTAATGTTTTATATATATGTAGGTATAGTAATCTTGATAACTTACTGTGACAGAAATTGATAGAATTCACTTCGGTTCCTCGGTTCGACACGTTTCATTAAATTAATGACACAAGTGACTTGATCTTACGCAGTGTCTAAATAAATGTAACACAAGCATCCGATCTGACTGAGTGATTTGATGCTACGATTAATGATTGGGCAGATTGACATCGAATGATAAAATATTCCGACCGAAATGAAAAAAATAATATACAAATAATATCTACATAAATATGTGACTCCTTAATTATATCACATCGATATTTTAACATAATTCAATGCAAAATTTGTTTTCAACTATAAGTATTATTTTTTTTTTTTTCATAAATGATTTTATTTTTTGATATTGTTTTATAAATGATCTTCTAATGTTGAACACTGCCTTGTAGGGCGTGTTGTTCCAACCGCGACTGCCTATCGGGAGCTCCTGGGTTAAGATTCCAGGTCGGAAACTACTAAATTTTCCTAATTTAAAAATTCCAATTATGTTGCCGTGTCTGGAGATGTGCCCAATGTATGGCAACAAGTTCCCCACGTTCTCCATAGTCGGACGTAAACGTAACTGGCGCAACGTGGGAGTGTCCTTTACTCCTCTACCTACCCTAGGGGATTACAGGCGTGATGTTACGGTTCTCAATGTTGAACACAGGTCTATTCTCACAATGATAATTCACTCTTCTCTCGTCTTACACAACATTCTAATGAACTCTAAGGTATATATATAGGTTTCGTAACAATGTTTTCTTCATCGTTACAACAAGTGATATACAATTTAATCTTAAAACGCACATTTATTTGTAAATAGAAGCGCTCCCTCCAGGTTTGACCCAGTACCTCCGGTGAAATAACGATAATAATTTTTCACGAAACAGAAACCTTTCATAATATGAAAATCAATTACATGATCCTGTATCAAACGCGTTAATCATATATGAATATTATCGATCCACATTTGTTACCCGTGCCCTGTGGTTGCGACCCTTGCGAACGACAAACCCCTCTCACACAACATGCGATTAACTCGTAACACGAATTTAGACTAACAAATACAACAAAAATTGAATGTACCTTCCATTTTTAAAGGACCGCCGCCATGTTGGATCGCCGATGAATTAATTACATTTGAATTAATTTTCCGCTTCGTTTTACCGAATATGTCCGTCTGGTGGCGTAATTGATATCCTTTATGCTCGTAAAATTGATAATATGTGTGTTTTATTTAAAACGCGTTCCGTTCTCCGTTCTTTTTTAAATTTTGTTATTGATACACGTAATTTTTTGCACAAATAACTGTTTAGATACTTAACAGAAAAAATCGGGACATAGTAATTATGTTTATAAACGATAAGCACATATTTTATATTTTGATTTTGGTCTCCATTATGTATTGTAATAAATCAGATAAGGTTGAACCAGAACCATGAATTAATATGCAATTACCGTCAGTGATCGAGCTCTTAGATGTCATTTAGAAAATATTTGTACCACAGATTTTAATAAACATATTTTTTAACAACACCATCGTCATAGAAGAAGCACATCTGGTTGGTAACCAAAGACATATTTCGCTCTCAGTGCGCCCTGCCTACCCCATATCAGACCTGGTATTATGATGCAATCGTAAAATAATAATGTATGTAACCAAACGTCTGGCGCTTGACGTGTTCTGAGCACATCTGAGTATCTAAGCGAATATTTGGAATCGCGCTGTGCTTGAGCATAATTACTTACATAACAAAACTGTTTACGTACAAAATATTCGCTGACAATATTCACATAATGTGATTAATTTGCAAATATAATACGAGTTATATTTTATACATTTATCTTTAATAACAATAATTTCTTTTTGCACTTGGTTTTTTTTCCACTTATTTGTCTGTAACTACAGATACAATATCGTGGTGGTGTAAATTGATGGTTTTACTAGCGCTGATTTTCTTTTAATATTAAAATTTATAACTAGCAAGAAGTGCAAAATAGATTTTAATAATATGAGTAGAAATATAGAAATGAGATCGTTTAAACTGACATACACCAAAAGTATGTTCCAGTTTCCATAATATCACGATCCATCACCACTGTCAGTCATCATCATCATTTCTTTCCTTCTTTCACGGCTCATCTGTCCTGACCATTTTCGTCACATACTGCCTGATGGGAGAGTCAAGAGTCATCAAAAGGGCGCGCGTGTATGATGAGTTAAGCATGTCAGGTCTGTAAGGGTAGATGTTTGATCATATTTGAAACATCTTGGCGCTCTCTACCTACCCAGCACACGGCGCAAATGTGTTTTAATAGGAAAAAAATATTTTTTCACTATAGTTCACAAACGTCCACAGATGTCCACTGCCGGACATTGGACTCGATCAGACAATGGCATCGTTTGTGGTCTCCCGCTTTCCGAATCGAACAGTTTGCCAAAACGACTGAGATGTCCAGTAGCTCCATCGCACGTTTTCCTAAATAAATACATATATCCGAACAGTAAATTACGAAGTGATCTCCTTTGAGAGCCTCGATTAATTTCGAGGCAGACCCGTTCAGTTGGCTTCATTATTTATAATTGTATGGATTCAACGTATGTTTTCCATTTTATCGCAAATTATTATTGGCACTCAACAATATATATGTGATTTAGTATGTACTCGTATGTATAGACTCACGAAGGGTATAACGTTAAAGTTTATACATGTTTGATTTTCATGGGTGACTTATTACATTTACATCCACTGCTGGACACAGGCCCACGCCGAGCGCTAGGCCCACAACCCTCACCCCGCCATGAAGTCATTTATAAGATTAAAATGCAACATTTATAAAATGCACAAAAATATTAAACTAATATAAGATAAAATTACTCACTTACATTGTAGGTTCCATTAGCTACGAGTATAATAACGTTTCTATAAATACATTTTTGGTTTTTTTGAGACCACAGAAAATTATTTCTCTTGCTCGGCGCTGCCAATAGTCGATAAATTACGCCTGAGGCCATCAGTACCAATATGTACCGATTTCACTTTCGCGGAAATCAAACCCTGTTAACTAGAAATTGTTTTCGCGATAATGAAGTGGAAGCACCGTAATATTATTTTTACGTTTAATTAATTTCTTTCATCGCATTTACGATTTTTTACGAGTACATTACTCAATTGAATTTTTGACTGCTTTGTGAATGTACGAGTCCTACACTCCTCTGCATACCCCTTCAAAGAGATACAATGTGAATTGTGTTTTATACACGCCTGTAATTTTTTCATCTCGTAAACTTAGTATGGAATATAAAACTTGAATGAAAAATTAATAAATCAAATTTGAAAAGCGTAAAGGTACCCAGAGAATTGTTTTCCCTGGGGCCTGTCATCACTCATACTCATACAGGTCTATTTCGACATATTTGAGTGAGTGTGTGTAATCCATAGTGTGACGTAAACGTAACTGGTGAAACGTGGGAGTATACCCACTACACTTCTCTGCTACCTCTTCATGATGAGAGTAGCCATCAGATATCTACTAATATGTGTACCATTGAAATTATTTCAATAAACTGTTTGACACACTCCCTCCTCAAGCTTTCCAATTAATTGATATTTTCACTCTAAAGGTTTCTTGGGTGAAACCGCTTCTAAGTAATGAAGACACCTTCCGTACTTTTTATATTGAAACGTGTCTATGTACATACATATGGTCATAAACACCGTCCTCATTTATTCAGTCTCTTATTTGGTCATTCACATATTTCAAATAAAATTATTATGTAAAAGGATTACATTACTGTAAAGAATCTTAACATCTAGAGATGGAAATCTCTCTAAGGCATCAAACAGCGTTAGGCGATTTTAGAACTTAAACATTATACTGAGGATCTTTAAAAGTACATTTCTTTTTCTAAATCCTTTCAAGTTAGAGAGACGTGGACCTCAGTAGTATGCAAATCTTGATAGAGAACGATTTAGAACAGTTGGCTTTTCACATGCATTTCGCGTAGAAGCGAAATGTCTCTTAATATTAATGTCTCTACAGCCCACTAATAATATCAAAACGTAAATCGCAAACGCGACTTTAATCCTTACAATTAAATAGGGTATTTTATAAACATTATTTATGTGAGTATTAATTAGAGTTTCAATAATTATATTTACAGACGGCCGTTCTGAGCTAATTTTGTTACGAAACTCCCCGAATCCATTGTTATCTCGCGTGTCGTGCTAAAAGCATTTCGCTTGTTGTTAAGTTACTGAAACTGTTAGGAAAACATGTTCAGCGTGGGCATTACTGTCATAACCCCTCAGGGGAGTCCTTTGTTCCGATACAGACCGTTACATCTCTTCCGTTACAGACCGTTCTTCTTCAACCATCACGCTCTTCATAAACGCAAACCGGTTTCGGAGATTTCTATGCATGTTATTACATGTTATATGCATACGAGTACAAACATACATTTCTGATTACATTCTCAACTTTTATTGTTCTACTGTTGAACACCGGTCATCTCTATGTGTAACTCTTCAGTTTCTCTAACTCCCTTTTGTACAACTCGCACCGGTATATATATTGTTTATAAAGACACATATACATATATACATAATGGAAAGTTTTATCCCTGCACTGCTCCAACAGAGTCTTCTCGAACTGGAGCTCTCTTTAATGGTAACTCGTTGTATATGACCCGCGACATTTCATATACTGTGTTGTGTACTAAGCGGTGCGCAATTTCATTCACCAATTGGTTCTTACATTGGCGATTTTATATGTCCCCGTTCATTCAATTCGCCTTGTTAAGGCCTATCAAAGAGGAATGGCACACAATTGCGTCTCATGTTGACGACGTACACTCTACCGATTACTCTATCAACTCAATTCGCCTCGTTAAAGCCTGTGAAGCTGGTATAGATGTAAAGAAACCAGTTATAATAATAATAATTATAATATTTCGGGACATCTCCACACAGGGCCATCTGATCCCAAAGTAAGCATGAAGAGAGCTTGTGGTATGGTAACCAGATGGCTGATAAACTACATATAAATATACATATACTTAAATAGATATTTTTTTATTTTATTTTAGTTATTAATATTAATATATCAAAGTCAGTATCTGTACCGGGATGGAGAATGACATCATGGTACATTAAGAGGCGACTAAACACGGCGGTGGCTGATCGCGGTATGGCGCTGCCTACCGAGGCGCAACTAAACGCCCTGGCCGCCTACGAACAGCAACGTAGGTAATAAGCCGTACTCTGCATACCCCAACGTATGCCCAGCGTGGGGACTATGAGCAAAAACTCTTCACAGCCGGTGTATGTGGAGCAGTGGTCTTAGATACGATGATGACTTCGCCTAATTTGATTTCAGGTGACTGTGGGAAAAACAAATTGATAAAAAAATTATGGAGTAATATATAAAAAATATGGAGTATGGATATACTCCATAGCAATACATAATCCATGACCAGTGTATCAAATTATAGCATATTCCATGTAATATGAAGAAGTCAAACTATAAAATAAATGATTATGATGATGATGATGATGATGATAGAAATCAGAAGTTAACGAACGGATATTCATATATACTTGTTAATACCTGGTCCATGTCAACAATGAATCTAGACTAAAGCTGAACCTGAAAAAAGAGCAACCAGAAGAATAGAAATGATTTTGAATGTCTCATATTCCATATCAACAATAACATACAACTATATCAACTTTCCATTCATGGAATCTATGGTTACAAAGTCCAACACTAAGTGGAGATAAACTTCGTGAGGCACCAGTACTGCTAAGGCTGTTCGATAAAATGTTAAACTGTGCGAGAGCGCCCGCTCGCACTTGGCCAGCGTGATAAACCACGAGTTTATTTTATCATTCTCAAAAATCAACAAC
Source organism: Mimoniades versicolor eupheme (assembly GCA_018245635.1). Classification (NCBI taxonomy): domain Eukaryota; kingdom Metazoa; phylum Arthropoda; class Insecta; order Lepidoptera; family Hesperiidae; genus Mimoniades; species Mimoniades versicolor. Next base: position 3,253 of record DWDW01002173.1, on the reverse strand, counting down.
TCAAACAATCATATATTGCATCATATATCATATGTTGTTCAATAACGACGGTTAAAGTCAGTCAAGATAAAGTTTATTAATATTCATTATTTGGTAATTTGGTTTCATAGGGATTAAATTAATTTAAGGGTGTGTTAATTTAAGTTTTAATTTTCACTTAATATTCAATTCAATTATTCAATTATTAATATTCGTTATTTGGTAATCGGTTCATACGGATTAAATTAATTTAAGGGTGTGTTAACTTAAGTTTTAATTTTCACTTAATATTCAATTGTTTTATGCATAAGCAGATTGCGAAATTAAATTGGTACACTGAACTCACCCAGAAATAGTCCAAAAACTAGGAACACAGTCATGTTGAAACAACTAAATATTAATATCACCAGAAAAACTCCAACTTTCCATGTCACATCCTTAATCCATGTACTCCATACATAACACGATATTTCCCTTTTTGTTACATCACATTTGATCACGTAATGATTACATCCTTCAATTAAAAGTAATTTTAATAGATAAGTTCTCAATATAATATTCGTTACCGTATCCGCACGACACACGGACACACACACGTGCGTCCTCTCTGACGTTTCGGAACCAACTGCGGGCCAGCATCCGAGCATCCCCTCTCCGAGACGCTCCCCCTGCGCCCTTATCGCGATTCCGTAATTAGATAAATGTCATTGCTGTTGTCTGAATTTTTGCCTCCCCAAGAATACTGTGCGCCGTAATAGAGTCGAGTCGTTCAACGCACTCATTTGCGACGAGATTATTTCTGTTTGTATTTTCTGTATTCGGCTGCGACAATATTCCGCTTGCACATTGTCAATGTTTCACGAAGTTTTCGTATTTTCCTCATTTTGGCGTCTCGCTGTGGCGATAGGTAACCGATTTTATCAATACAATGTCCTTTATGATATTTCATTACCTTTTTTATACAGTTAGCGTATATTTTTACGCCGCAACGCGCTGATATCTCTCTGTCTCTGATTACGAATTCTAATGAAATGGTCATCCTTTATCCTCGGATAGTGTGAACAGGCGCGTGGTATCATCACTGATGTAAGCACACAATATGTACAGTCCTACGCTGAAAGCTAAGATATTTTATCTTTTATGACATAATGAATTACAAGACTGTTATGTAAAAACAAGCTGAAAGATTAAATTATGATCGTTATTGTGTAATAAAAATTTATCTTAAATATTTCCCAAGTGGCATCATATAACTCAAATTCTCTCGAACTCAAAGCTCTATGTATGAATATTAACTTACGGAAACTCTTAATATACATGTTTCAAGTTTTTTAATGTATGTTCTAATAAATACTCCATATGATAAACATACCTACATACTGCGCGTAAGTTAGCGCTCTCGTATGTAATATCCGCGTAGAGCAGTAAAAGTGACGTTGTAAAACGAATATTCATTTCGCAAATTTACAAGTAGCAACAAATAAATTATTTTTGTTATAAGTATAACATATTTTATCCACAATAATATTATTCGTAAATAAATGTGTTAACTCGTGCCGTAATAAACTCTTGAAACATCTCGTAACATCGCGCCTGTTATGCTCGAAAAAGTAGTCAGAGTAGTATAAGACACTCCCACATTTCTGTGATTCCCATTATGGCTTAGGGGTAAGCCTATTGCCATACAGAAATGTGTTACTGGAATATTCTTGGCTATGCTCTATTCAACAATTTAACATATAATCAAATTACTTAAAAGCCTCTTAGGCGTACATAATATTTTTAACCAAGGTACCTTATCGGGAAATTCTTAGAAGATAAAAAAAGGTATCTAAGCGTACATATTTTTCCACCCTAAAATAGTAGCCACAGTTCCATGAAAACTTTTATTAGTATTAAATGACATAAAACTTGAATTTCTAGTGATTATTAAATTTAGTTCGAATCCGCGTGTGAACGGACTCGAACCGAACAGTTGTTCGCATACAATTCCCACTGGGATAACAACAGTGCGATGCGCAACTGCATCATTTTGTTAGTAAAACAGGAAAATTATAATCAAATTTCTAATTTCGCTACCTATCTACTTCATATCAATAACGATTAATGTTTATACAACATTATTGTAGCATGAACGCTGCTGAAACCCGGAGTTCGATCGTATTAATTATTTCAAATACGAGTAATAATTCATTCGTTGAACACGTGTCACGTGCTGCATTTTATAGCTGCCGATGCCGCTGAAATGCGTCACGGAAATCCTAAATTCAGCGATAATTTTAGATAAATTGCTACTAGTTAAAATTTATACAGTTCCCAAATTATTATAATTAACAACAAATTAATACGAATGTTAAACGATTATTCTAACACAAATAAGCCACACCGAGCTATCACACATAATGTAACACGTCAATATTCATGATAATTTTATTTAGCAAAAATTAAAGAGGAAACAATCATATATGTACATTCTAATATTATAATATGTATAAACATTATAATATATTGACTGCCAATCGAGAGGTCCAAATCCCGCGTATTGGACTTTTCTTAGGTTTTCTAGTAGAAATTTCTAGAAGTGGGTCGGAGTATGGGTTTGTGCCCGGTGTAAGACAATAGGCGCGCCCCGGTTCTTTTCATCACAATGTTTATTGCTTGTTTTGTTTATGACTTACATTATCGTCTAATGAAATCAATGCGTTTATTATTTCCTATTTTTATTCATTTTTTCCATACTAACTCCTCACAATTTCATCAAAGATGTAATTCAGCGTAGCTCAACCACTCGTTCCATTTTCGAATGACGCTACGACACGATGCGATGTGCCTCTTCGGTTATTCGCACGTCACAAGACACTAACTAAACAAGTCCATGAATTTCGAACTATTGTGTCCAATGCATCAGTGTAAATTCGTTCAATTACGAGCGCAAACTAATTACTTAGCTGTAACCAGCAAGAGCTAATATCAGAGTTTGTCAAATATGTTATCAATTATCCAATTACATGGATATACTGTAATGGAATAGATAATGATCGGATGTCGTTTAGTAATGTGGATACTAGGTGGACTAGTGATTACGGGATAAAGAAGTGGTCATAGGATGGATAAAAGAAGTACCTATTACTATACGAATCATTATTTATTCGTACGTCAGTACCAATTATGCAAGTACGTCAATGCAAGTGCGACTACCGATCGGGAGGTCCCGGGTTCGATTCCCGGGTCGAAAACTACAAAATTTTCTAATTTAGATTTTCTAGTAGTGGTT
>DWDW01002172.1:0-10522 GCA_018245635.1 Mimoniades versicolor eupheme | reverse complement strand
AGTACTGGTTCGGAGTCTGGATATATGCTCGATGCATGGCAATAGGCTCACCACCTATTCCATAGTAGGACGTAAACATAACTGGTGATACCTAGGAGTGTTCTGCATTCCTCTGCCTACCTCTTCGGGGATTACAGGCATGAAGTTACGTTAATTCGAGATCATTCTAATAAAATTATCGTAACGGTGAGATAATTGCTAAGATCGAGCAAGGCGACAAGCGTTTCGCTCGTTTCTGCCTCATTAGCTAGCGGTGATATGTAAAACGCTTTCATAACAATATGACAAATAAATCTCACTCGCGGTTAAACGCGGCCACCACGCGAGACACTCAAATTAACTTTCATAATTAGAGGTGTAAGAGCCACGACGCCCATCGCCTCACAAATTACACCTGCGTTACTAATTATGTCAGACGCGGATATTTTTTCTCACTTGTAATTCTTCACTAAATGGTAACCGTGTTAAAATTGTATTTATTGCCGCCATCTGTCACCGCGGTAATGACTACCGTGCGAGATACATCATCCACCCAACTCATCAAAAAATCAATCTACTAGAGAGAGCGCCACGCGGTACCGCCGCGCGCATTCGCAGCCCGAAAGAGAAAGATTCACAGTAACTCTGTTATGGTGTACTGCATGTGACGACGTCCTACTGACCACACAGGAACCACTAGATCTGCAGTCAATGTACATATCAAAGAAATAAAAAAACATTAAGATTAATGCATACTCGTATGTCAAAGCTTACATCGACATATGTAGAGCAATTTCATTTAGTAATCTGTCGTCTCGAACTGATTACTGATTCCTGAAATGAATTCAACTAGCAGTTTTCCCTTCTGCAACACGGTCGCGCCACCTGTTCCATATACTTTTAACTTTAAGATATTACATTATTAGATAAACGCCACTTAGAATTGTCTATGAAGTAATTATGTACATCATATCAGGAGATGAAGTTACATTTATTATACATATGTACATATATACAAATAGCATGTTGAGTTAGCCGGATAAAGCAGAGCATTACAATCAATATTTTCGTTGTGGCCTCGCCACGACGCTGAGCTTGAGTTATGAGCGAGCGATTTAAACTTGCCGTATGATTAACAAGTTGTAAATCACTGATCGGAATTAGGAGCGCGGTGAATCGGCCGCACGATGTTTGCTGTCGAGCTCGTAACACTCCAACACACAGCGCGATGCCCATTTTTAACGTACGCCACGTTGCGAGTGCACCGGATCGTTTTCTGATGTACAGTCGAGTGCACAACGTGAGTGTTGACGGGCGCGTGGCCCGAGGGAGACTAGACTCACTTGTCTTCACCAAATAATCAGATGCTGGCTGATGCAGGGATCCGGCGTGCGTGTCTGAAGAGAGTGGTGAATGTTGAAGGAGCTCGTCAGATTTGTTAAACTAAGGGTAATTGGCAGTCGGTGCTCTCTACCTGACCTATAAGGACTCTGGCGTAATCATATTACAATCTTAACAACGAACATAAAAATGCATTTGTCTAATAAGCGATATCCACCCATATACGTACGTACATATAAACAATCATATATGCAGAACTGTGCGTCTGACTGTATTCAAATTCGGCAGTGATGTTCATTCTGCTATATAGGGGTCAGCTGAAATTTTTGGAAAGGAACGGACGGAGCTAAAAGATTTTCGGCAATTACACAAATAAGGGGCTTTTATAGGGATAAAGGTTTCTGTGACATTTCTGTGGATTTGAAGTTACACACCTGACTTTATACATACATTTAGACTTATACCAATTATATATTATCAATAAACAAAAAAATATTTGTTTGACTGATTTTGTCACCCCTAAGTAAGCTCTAAAACAGCTTGGTGCCAATTATGCACAAAAATAATCAGTGTTTTTAAATGTTTTTCTTTTGTTATTTTGTTGTGAAATGATAAGGTAATAAAGAAAGTTCAGCTTTGAGTATCGAAAAGTACAGATACCTATAATTTGTATTATGTGTGTTTTAACTTACAGTGAAATTTTGAAATGCGTAGGAAACGAAGACTATTTAATATGATCCCAGCTATGTTGGATCACCCACCCAGTAATAATAATAAAACATTTAGAGTTTTATTGTTAAATGTTTCATGAGTGGTACACATTATTGTGTTTAAAGCCGGCTTGAGTCACGTTTGCTTTTTCGGGATGGCCCGACTACTCGCGGAGTCTCCGCCACGAGCTCGCTGCAGTCGGCGGGAGCTCCTGTAGGAGGAGCTCGTATATGAAGGTTCAGATCTAGTCGGGCCATCCCGAAAAGACAAACGCGAGTCAAGCCGGTTTATAAATAATTTTGTTAGTTAACTTACAATTAGTTATCCAACAAACATATGTATTTTACATTCACATTTAATCGAAGTCTCGAATCTCGTAATTGTACAAAATAATTTAATTGTACAAAATATTTAAAACAAACCAACTGCTGCCTGCTACTTTACACTCTCAGAAAATTGTATCCAATACAATATTCACGCTAGTTTATTAATTTACTCTTTTAAAGTTTTGTTTAAAATGTCCTAATATATTCTATCGTAGGTTTCAAGGTACTAATTTGATAATAAAAAATACTAGTTTAAGCGGTACCTTAGACAGACAGACAGAATTACTTTCGTATTTATTATGTTACCATGTCTTGTTGTAATGGCAGACCGTACAGTAATTAAACGATCAGATAACGTAGCAATAGACAATTTCAAGTCGTGTTTATGTATTAAATATTTCTAAGCAGAGTTTTTTTGCACGCATCCGGTCCAACTTGAGGCGGGAAACATCATAAATAACGATGGAGTTAAAATTAAACACATCTCAACCTGCGTCTTCAAAACAATACGCACCCGAGCTCCAGTTGTTTGTTATTATCGAGAACGTCATGAATTATGAAGTGAGGAAACGACGTTTTTCTTACATATCACATTTAAACGTTGCTGACTTTTTAAGGTTCGCTACATATTTGGTGGCAAATTTAATTTTTTTATATGAAATTATATATTTTTATATACAGCAAGTCGCGTATGTGATAATAGAGATATCTGACACTCGGTCCACTCTGTGGAATCCGTGAAGAAACTGGTGTTATTATATAGCATTCATAATAAAAATATTGTTTTATGGCACGTGCATATCATGTGTAGCAACACAGCCCGAAACGACCGTTATCTTTAACACCTAGCCATACAATTGTAGGGAATAAGATCTTACTAGATCTATTACTTTCGTATAATGTCCCAGCACATAAATGGAAATTTTGTAGTTAGAATGTTAGAAGTTGTCAACATTGAAAAACTTGTGACTCATGTGCGTAATGTATAACAAGGTCGGTATTATGAAATCCTCCTTTTAATATTTATTCTATGACCGAATTCTATCAATTAGCTCATATTCTACCTTAAGGTAGTAAGTGTAAGAATAAGATAGCTTTCGAACTGGAATGGCAGTATCGACGTAATGGGCAAATCTAATAAACTGTTATTCTGCTTTACCGCGTAGTATTGTGGAACATTTGTACACGATACGCCAAAGACATGCCAAAAACGAGTGGTTTAGAAACGTTTTATCCGCATCACTACAAATACTACCGGTATCTGCACAAACAGATGAGCATCGCGATTGTGTGAATTATTCTTTAAGTTTCAAGATGACCCTAAATAAAATACATAACGCTAATAATTACATTTACAGGTACTCGGCGATCTTCAATCCGCGTAAACTTAGGACTTCCCTTCAGCCATTTAAGTAAGACAAGCTGGTAATGTGATAATAATGGAGTTTGAAGCACCAAACCGTGTGCCGCCAGATCGCGACAGTAAGAAGATTATGCAGACACAAACTTGAATGAAGTCGTTACTCCACATCGTCATTCTAGATGTCACAGAAATAATTATTGCGCACCCTCCGCCTGCTCAGTCATCAAGAGGACGTTGTCGGCGTACTCGGATGAATGTTTCACACGTACCCGAGAACTCTGTTATTATTTTACTTCTTCATAACTTAGACATCTCGTTGGGATTCAAAGTCTCGTTTGTCCTTATTCTCAAATGTGACTGAATCCTGCATACCAATTGAAACCTCTAGCAGAAATGTGAAGTGTTTCATATATCTTCATGCGACTAATAAGGTTGAGATATCAGTTTTTTTTTGTTTTCATAGTCTTGTTGTTCCGACGCCCAGTGCCACCTGCATTCAAATCAATATAATCGATCAAAGTGCATTTATTCAAAACTGATTCCTTATTGAAACCCACTGGCTCGTTGGTCGTGTTGGTTGCAAGCGCCACTCCCGATCAGGAGGTCCTGGGTTCAAATCCCGGGTCGGGAATTACTGGATCTTCCTAATTTATATTTTCTAGTTGTAGGTCGGAGTCTGAACGTCTGCCCGGTGTATGGCAGAAGGCTCATCGACTGTATTATATAAATGTATCTGGTGAATGTGAGAATGTACTACATTGCTATACCTACCTCTTCGGGGATTACCGGCGTGATGTTAAGTTATGCACGTGATTCCATAAAACATTTTTTGTACGTGAAAATGAAACTACGACCGCTTCGGAAGATGTCTCGCTATGGAGAAGAAGCGGCGAAAGAAACTCCATAGACATACTTTATACATAGGGTATCTACTTTTTATCGAAATAGATATCTACGCGTACAAAGTTGCGGGCACAGCTAGTTATTTACCTAAGTTAAATGGTTATTTCTTGCATAGATACTTAATATTTTCATAGATATTATAGCTAGGCACTGTCAAAATTGTATTGGTTTAAAAGATTGAAGACTGACGATTCACGACATTGAAAATCATAAATAGCTCTTATTGCTCTCTTTTGCAGAATAAAAATGTCGTCGATACTCGCAGCATTACCCCACAGTAAAATACCATGTGACATTGTACTGTGAAAGTACCTAACTAAAGTAAACGAGCCTAGCAGTGGCTATATCAGTATCTTGTCTAATTTTCTTAACAGCGTAAGCTGCAGAACTAAGTTCACTACATAAACTAGATATGTGAACGTTCCACTGCAATTTACATTTTCTATTTATGCCTAAGTATTCCTCGTACATCTCCCCAAAGAGGTAGATAGAGCAGTGTAGTGCACTCCCATGTGCCACCAGTAACGTTATAGGTAGTGAGCCTACAGCCTTTGCAACGAGAACAAATTCAGTCTCTGAGATAGTACTAGAATTGATCCTGGGTTCATATCCAGATACGCTAGTATTTCTTAGCAAAATTATGTGCCTTTTTATGACTAATAATTACTCGCTGTAACAGTGAAAATAAGTTCCCGAGATAACGTATACAGTTTTCGAATTCTTCATAATGTTCTCTATGACGTGTGAATTCTGCCAATTTCAAATGACCAGTGGACCAGATTACGGACTCAATCCTTAAAATTTTGTGAGAATACCTGATAACTAAACTTTTATAAAACATAATATGAAGCTTTTTGAGCATCAATGCGTTAGCCTGGGACTGCTGAAGATATATGTATGTATTTCAAAACGCAAACAACTTGATTTTCACAGAAAGCTTTATTTTTTTTAAATTAATTAAAAACTTAATACATAATCCCTAACATATAATAATATCTTCATAACAATTCATTCCCAAGCATGTAATGTTCTAAGCGTTTTAAATTATGTTTTATCGAACAGTACTCGTTTATAAACGAATAAGTTGCGTTGAGATAATGTTGATTTAAAAATTAATCAATTTAATTGTATTCCTGGCAGCTTAAAATTCCGTCTTACTTGTCTGAACAAACAATATATTGAAATGTGCTTCGAGGAAATAAAGTTTGCGAAACCCTTATAAAGAAGAAGTGTTTGAATTTAATTCGGGAATATTTTTTCAAATTAAATCAGTGGTACATGACATTAACCTAGGGAACGACGTAAACAACCTGGCTTCTGCGTAGCACTTCGCCGATGTCATTCACCACGCGAGGACGCCCTCCTTACGTCACATCCTCGTGCCATCGGGAACGCAAAAACATATTATATGCTCAAATTACCGCTCACATTTATTTATAAGTCGGCCACATCGACAGCTACTATATTGATTGTAGCGACTTACTTGTAAATACACGGGTTAATATTCGCCATAAAGACGTTCATAAACACTTTTTATGCTTAATTGATTCGATTAGTATGCAGTCAGTGTATGTACATATAACAATTACGTTATTAAAAAGCTCTTTTTTACAAGTAAACGATTGGATCAGAATGAATTTTTAAAGACACAGATGATAAAAGTAATGGACTGAGGTGTTAGGAAGCGTTAAAATCTCGAAATGCAGGAGAGCAGCGAACGTCAGCGCAAATGCATCACGCGCGATAATGAACTGGCTCGTGTGCACGACTGCGCTTGCGCACTCACATATAATGCACTGTTCGCGCCTTGTCGAGTCGTGCCACAATCACCCATTGCCATATAAAACATCGGTCGGCGCGCGCTGCTCCGCTCCGCCGCGCCGGAGCCGCCGCGGCGGACGAACGCAAGCTGCTTTACTCAGTACTGCATCGTCTATTTTAGTTGCAACAAAATAAAATTTGCCACCACCATTTTAATGAAAGCATTGCCCTTGTTAACGGAGACCTGATTCTAATGTTAAGCACTTGTTATCTTCCTGGTGTAAATATTATAAACAACCTGTTTATTAAACACCGATCAAGTAATCCACGTTTTACACTGGGAACAAAGTTGCAATGAAAATCGACGCCATTTGTGAACAAGACAGGATCTCGGGTTTCTTAAGCCGGCACCTCCCACGTGGTGTGCTATGCCCTTAACCTTTCGTGCGGCCGTATCGCGGTTTATGCGCCTTATAACGTGATCGCCATACAAGCGAATACGTTGCGGGTTTTGTCTTAATCCGGAGCTCCAGCTTCTATTTTACGATTAAGGAAAAGTGCAATTTAAAATTATACATTATATTCGTGTATGAAGAGTGATGAATATAGAGAGAGAGCGTCAGTTCGGTAATGAGACAGAAATATCTGTCTCATTACCGAACTAACGCTCTCTTAGACGTCCAATAGGACGCTCTTGGATTTCCACTAAATGTCTGTCAATGTTTACAAAGTTGTCCGAAGTCGAAATTTAATTACTGTAGTACATATATATGTATATATAGTACTTATAATGATACAAAAATAATCGATCGTTGTTGATAAGCCATTTTTACTGACTAGCTACCGTCACACCACTCTCTACAGAGCACTTTCTGACAGAACATTCAAACGAGTTTATGGGTATACTACATTTTACTTCCTTCATATTGTGTCTTAATTTTTTAGGATCGACGGACAGGATAAGCCGGCAGGCTATTTATGGCTCTTATTCCTGATGGTGTCACGTCATATATGGTCTTCTCATTATTGAAATTGAAAGGCGTATATCTATTTGCAAAATGAGTAACAAGCGACCAGTGTCAACCAACAGCAGAGCCGTCGAACGCGAGCCGACTCGTGCGCAGGTGCGCAGCGCCACTGAGCCACTCACGCCGACGCACTTTCAAAAAACTTCGCCGTAGTTCCTTAAAGCAACATTATCCATTTAATACCTGACCTAAATATCAGGTTATATGCTTTCCAATACCAAAGAGATTTCGTTGAAATTATCTCTGATACGAAATCACATCCTTCTTTTGCAATACTTAAAGTTATCTTGTGGTCGGATAAAACTTAAAAATACTCTATTGTTCGATGATAATTTATTGAGTAACCGAAAGTATTGACAGACTAGTTCATGTTAATGAGTCTCGTTGGTCGTGTCGGTAGCAAGCAACATGGAGAGATCCTGAGTTCAAATCCCGGATCGGGTACCTACTATTGAATTTTTATAATTTAGAGTTTCTAGTAGCAGCTCGGAATCTGTATTTGTGCCCAGTATGAGGCAATAAGCTCACCACCTATTCTATAGTGGGACGTAAACGTAACTGGTGATACGTGGGAGTGTGCTGCTCTCCTTTGCCTACCTCTTCGGGGATTACAGGCGTGAAATGACGTAGTTCATGATAATTATTTTTAAAAGTCTGCGGGTAACAAATAAATCGCGTTAAATGTTACAATTCTACGTGGTGTCTCCGAAGGAATTTTGTGTGTCAGCTACGGTAATCGGTTAGACCCTTAAAACGCATTACAAAAATACCATCTTACATTTTATTGTATTACTTAATTATAGCCTATATTGTAATTGACTGACTCGTTGGTCGTGTTGGTTGCTAGTGCGACTGCCGATCGGGAGGTCCCGGGTTCGATTCCCGGGTCCAACACTAATAAATTTTCTAATTTAGATTTTCTAGTAGTGGTTCGGAGTCTGGATATGTGCCCGATGCATGGCAAAAGGCTCACCACCTATTCCATAGTGAGATGTAAACGTAACAGGTGAAACGTGGGAGTGTTCTGCATTCCTCTGCCTACCTTTTCGGGAAGTTACGTTGAAGTTAAGTTTTTTAAGGAGAAATGATAAACATTGATTTGCTAATTAAGATAATTTTGAAAGTACAGCTAATTTTAACGGTATGATTTTTCGAAAATTAGTGTTATAATCAAAGGGGTTCCAGTTTTTACTTGGTGCTATGCTCCATTACTTTAAAATGCATGTAGTATGTTCAATAAAATGTTGCAGCTTGAAAGTTGCCAGCTTAATATTTTACCTTACCTGACGTAAGAACATGACTTTAACATATTTCATCAAAGTTAACAGACACCTTTTTACATATTATTTCTTCAAAGATATGTATTGTGCAAATAAACATGGCAGGACATAACAGCTAGTAATGTATGCTCGATAATTTGACTAAATATAATTTTCGTAAACCATTCTCATCTCATAAGAGAGAACACGTATAATGGTATGGATATTTAGTGGAGGTCTACTGTAAAGTCATCATTGGTAACAGTTTACGAATCCATATAAAAATACACGATATAATATCCAAATTTTTGTAAATCTCCTAAGCATGTACTTTCACCGCGCCGCCCCAGCATTGTCATTGCGGCTGTGCGCCCGATTCGCTTACCTAATGTACTGGGTTTGCGAAACTAGCCGCTCGACACGCGCCGAACGTCTACGGCTTAGGAATGGAGACATTTGGACAGCACGGTATTTGCCGTGTCCTTTTAATCGCTAAATGTCGAACAGAACCAGGCATGCATGCGGCCATGCCTACGAATTAAACAATAGTCTCCTTCAATTTTTATCATGCGACACTTGGTTGGTACGTGCGACGAAATTTATGTTACGACATTGTTATGAAATTGTTACAAAATTATGAAATTTAAAAAATTGAAAAAGACTCATCTGGGAAATAAACGAATTACTTTTGGTGTTGGCCCAGCATTATGTGAAAAGTTATCTCTCTAAATGAAAGGTGTAAAGGTCCTATCCTATCTACTCGCTAATGAATAATAAATTGTTACTAAGTACATAAATTACAAAAAAAAAATATTTATACTTTGTTACTTAACAATATATAATTTGTATCTATACAACTAACAAACTAAATTATAAAGGGAAATGTAATATAACTAAATACTTAACCTTAAGAAGGTAAATTTTAAGTCTTATAATTTAGTTTTTAAAGGCTTTCTTTTTAAAGACATTCTGGCTTTTGACAGATTTTTTAAAGACATTCTGGCCTATGATATGATGGTCAGAAATACTTAAAAGTGTCTGATGCAAATTGCACATATAACAGTGCCAACTACAAGTTGTATTCATTATCTGTTTGATTCCCAATTTTTGAGTAAGTGTACATTTATCTACATCACACAAGATACTCTTATCAGATAACAGAGACAACAAGTTAGAAGTGTATCAATGCATTTTCCATTGAATTTACAGATTCAATATCATCATTGGTAGGAAATATTTGGTGTTTCAAACCTAATAGTAGGTATTTTGATTCGATACATTTTTATTTCTTATTACTCTCCTCACAAAACAGTTTTCTAATACCCAAGAATATATTATTACATGATCATGTGTCAGTATAAACAATATTGTATTTCCTGAGATTTAAAAAATTTTAAAATATTAGAGAATTCCATTTTTAAATATAAATAAGATTTCCTTATTTATAATATAAGTATATTTAAGAAATTATTGAATATTTTGAATTGATGTTGAAATTAATTAAATGAATTGCAATACACATGAGGTAAATTTGCATAATGTTTTAATTTTAATTTAATTTTGTAAATGGCATAGAGTTCATTATCTTTGCAACTGTTCTAGAAAAAATGTATGAAAGACAATTTTGCATAATAGATAGTATAGTATAGTAGTACAACACATTTCAGTGCATACCAAACAATTTGTTAATAATTTTGAGATACAAATCTATTGCAAATCAATGAGCAGTGGAGCCCTCACATATCTAATTTGTGTAGTAAACTTAGTTCTGCAGCTTATGCTGTGAAAAAAATTAGACAACTTACTGATTTAGCCACTGCTAGGCTCGTTTACTTTAGCTACTTTCACAGT
>DWDW01002171.1:0-10526 GCA_018245635.1 Mimoniades versicolor eupheme | reverse complement strand
CTAGTAACACGTGTCATTATAGAATAGCTGGTGAGCATATTGCCATATATCAGGCACATATACAGACTCCGAGTCACTACTAGAAAATAAACCCCGGATTTGTACCCAGAACCTCCCAATCAGCAATCGCGCTGGCAACCAACACGACCGACGAGGCAGTCATAAATCATATCACGCCTGTAATCCCCGAAAACGTAAGCAGAGGAATGTAATCCATTCCCATGTCACTACAGTTAAGTTAAATCCCATAGCTTAAGGCGAATAAATTAAATAAATAAATATTTTATTACTTAAGAAAATTTGTATATTTAGTGTGCAGTGTAGTTTGGTGTGTGTGTGAAACAAGTGTGCAGCCGTGACCCCTTATAGTGTTTACTGCGCCAATAGTACAAAGTTGCGTTCCTGAAGTAAATATTTCTAGCACACAAAAACATGCACATTGTAATATACACATGTTCTGCTGATCCGCGTCTTGGCAAAGTAAATGGTTATAAGTCCAACAACACACTATGGATGGATGCCGTTTCTGATAGTTTATAAGTGCATTCTGCACATTTACCTCAGATAGGCAATATGAGATAATGGTCTCCTGGTCAATGATTTTAGAAATCGTCCGTGGTGGTGGCCATTGCCATTCTGTAAGTGTTTGTTAATTGCGCAATTAATGGCTCGCTCTGCATGCACAACACAACATGCTTACGGCTCTAATCTAATTACCAATATCGCTCATTATTTTATATATATATCTTTACGGCACTTCTTTTACGGGATAGGCAGAGAGCATCGTACACCAAAAAACTATCACTACAGACCTTGCATCTTCTGCATTTGTCACTCTTGTCATACATACGTGCCGATTTAGGCGCCACTTACCCGTCCCATCAAATTATAGGTATTATATTACACCAATGTTACTTGCTGTAATAACATTTAATAAATCGGTATTTATAGTGTGTGGCACGTCATTGCCAACTAGGTACCTTATGTCATATTTAGCAACATTTACAGCAGTCGTTCTTAAGATGCTTCGACTCTCCTTGACTTCATTGTCCTTTACGCTAAAACATCTTAAAATACACTTTGGGCTAAAAAAATATGAGAGAGCACTTCAATTCTTGTTGTTGAAAAGCAAATAGGCCACTTACATAACAATATGATCGATGTTTAAAACAGGCCGCAAAAAAGGATGCTCTTGAATCTGAACTAGGATTATGCTTTCTTAATTGTGTTAGAAGCAGAGTAGTTTCATGACAGCCTAATTACAGTCAGTTAAACGATCAACATAATAACAATAGAATTTGTTTCTAGATGGCGAATATCTTTGGACTGCGTGCTGTGTCCAGTTCTCGTGAAGCATAAAAAGTTGAGACGCGCTGTCACATTGTTTCGCGTGACGGTGACCCAAGGGCGCGGTGGTAGAGCACCGTCACGCCCAATGTTTCCCACCATTAGCGCCATTCCGTGTCCCATTACACAAATAAGCTATCGAGAACAATGAGATAAGTAAGTGATTTGTACAACTTTTTACTTATGCTCCACCGCTCTACTAAGTACGGGTTATGTTCGACGGCTCGTTTTTAAGTCTACTACTTCCAAGGCCCAATCGTCAGATATTCCAAATGTTAGGTGGTGATTACCAAGTAGTTGATAATTATCATTAAAATTTAATTAAACCTAGAAAACGTCTACCTGCGAATTAAACCGCGCGACGAACACTACGCTCCAGTTGAAAAGCACTTTTGTTTATTCCACTGACACGAATTTAATATATATTGCTCTACATTAATGATAATACGCTAAAAGAAATGCTGATACACCTTAATTTGTTCTTCAATTGTTTATATTCTTTAATTTTTCCGAAGTACATACTCGTTACCTACGCGCTAGAGACGCTGAACACACGCAACAAACACCGACGAGTTGCTAACGTCAGTTACTTGAAGGATGTTGGTCGTTGAAGGGTCATTGTCTCCGTTTGGTGGCTAGCCGGACGTCTGAGCATCCCTAACACAATAAACAAACAAAACAGTCGGCTAGTCTACATGCGGGTCACGCGCGAGCCGCTGCCGCGCCGTCGCCGCGTCGCCGGGTAGCGCGTGTGTGGGGGGCCTAACACTTACACCATGCATCCTTTTTGTCACTTGCATTGTGACAATAAAAAGAGTATTTTTGTATGAGCTCTTATTTCCGTCGAGGACACAGAAAGAGCATCAGTCAGGTCAATGCATCGGTCGTGTAACATGACAGGACAGGTCTACATGTGGCTAAAAATATTTCATATTATATCACTCAATTTGTGGCTGGAAATCCCATTGACCTGCAACGTTGAAAGTTGCTTCGTTGATTTTTAATTTTTAAATTATATTAAAAAGATTATTTTAAAACACAAACACTCTAATCGAAAGCCTCACACTCCGGTACCGTAATAATCCGCGTCAAAAAGTGAAAATTGAAATGTCTCCAATAGAACGTGTCACGCTCTCTCGGTGAGTTGAAGTTATCGGGTATTTGAAATAATTACAATTTGCATTTATCTAACTTAAACGTGATCGTAGAACGTACACAAGAAACGCTCATACGAGGTCACAAATTGTAACTTCTCGTGTATTTGCATGAAACTTTGTTGAAGTACTTCAAGTTGTACCGATTTTGACGAGTGGTCAACCTTACGGTGCTGGTTAGGAAAGAGATTGTGAAGTTTTTTACTGCCGTTTATATTTCCTTGTATAGGTAGGTACATTAGAAGCGGTAAAGATTGAAAATATTTTCACACGAAGTAGTATTTCATAGTAGTATGAAAACGAATAACAACAAGTACTCAATTGCTTATAGAGCTGTGTTTGAAGCTCCTAATATATTTTGCAAATAAAAAAATAGTACTATTAATACATTCGAATTTACTTTGTTTTCAATTTGATTGCGTAATTAATCTACCATAAATAGACGTAATCTTTGCTTTTAACTCTCGTGCTGATATATTTATTATTTTATACATATAACACGAGTATGTCCATACATAACGCTATGTGAACCAAGCAACGGCTAAGCCCTGAACCTTAAAATAAAGGTCCGAAGCGAAAAGTTTATTAATATTCACTTCATCTTGCGGCAAGTTAAATAGCCGTGTATTTGTATTCATTATCCCCGGCCAGCCGGCAGCGTGAGCCGGCGACGCGCTGTGGACGAACTGTTTCCACGGTCGAGCTGCACACTGCATCTTACTAATCACAAAAACGAACTATACTTAATTAATACTTAACCATCTTATACCCGATATATATCTACAGGGTAAGGTACAAGAATTGTCGAGCAGTGGACCAACAATGTATGTATGTATGTATGGACATATGTGGACCTTACAATGCAAAAAATAATACATACAATAGCAAAGCAAAATATTTTGGTAGTAAAAACATATTTAAATATGTTTTTGTTTCTCTTTAAAGAGAACTTTGCAAAATCAATATCATATATGAAATCCATTGCTGTTGACATATATTAGTACCTAATAAATTCAGGGAGTTTTGTCAGTACAACTGGAGGATGAGTGTTATGGACGCATCGACTTATTCGTCATCGATGTCGGGCGCCGCGCCGTATCCTGTCTCAATAGAGTCTATCATAGTGCGTGTAAATTTATTATTCAACGTAACATACGTGATGTTTCACGCCTGTAATCCCCGAAGAGATAGGCAGAGGAGTTACGTCCCACTATGGCATAGGTGATGAGCCTATTAGTGTATAGACACCGATCACAAATCCAGACTGCGGGACGCTACTAGAAATTGTAAATTAGATAAATCCGATAGTATCCGATACGAGATTTGAACCCAGGACTTCCCGATCGACAGTCACGCTTGCAACCAACACAACAAACTGATCAGTCCACTATTATTATTATAGTCCATTATCCAACTTTACAACGAAAACCAGTAGAGCCGTGGAACCGCGCCGCACACGACAGCTCCATTTGCCACGACATTGTCGCTCGTCCACTTGTACCGCTACTAGCACGAGTTGTCGCACACGGATCTGTTATGTAATCTTGTACCAATCATATCTAACAACAACGTAATAAATATTTAACTAAATGCATCGCTGTATTCCCTTGCCACTATAAACTGTACTCGTTTTGGAAAATTAATAATAATAGTAATGTCTCAGGACGTCTTCACATCCGGCCATCCGATCTCGAAGTATACATATAAATATATTCATATACATATATATTATCACCCGGAATAAAATTTACATCAAAGTGAGAATATGTTTAATAGTTGTACGTAGAGCACAAATCTTTCTGACATGTCCTAAAACATGAAACAGAAATCAAGAATTGCTATAGTACGTAATAGGGAATTATTTATGGATATATTTAGATAGCGCCTGCGAAGCCCTTCAGACCTTCTCAGTGTTACATAAGCAGACCGCACTTTCATTACATTACCCAATACGAAAATACTTAATCCCGCCGAGTTAAATAGCCATACTTAATCAATGGTGAATCTGAGCATTAAGTCCCCCACGCGGGCGATACGTATCGAATCGGAATGACATCTCATTCGTCCGATTTATTACACTTGTACACTATAACCGATTCTAATACACCATCGATTATCGCTCAGAAAATCGCATACTAGATCATTACGAAAAAATGCAGTAGGTTTAAAAACCGGTGGCGTTTCGTTTATACTGTGGTCGTTCGTAGTACCACAGGCAGCGTAGCGTCTACAGGGTGGTGACGCAACATTTTGCATGGCGTTCGATTCCCGCGGCGACGATAAATCACGTCGCCCGACAAGCGAACAAAGCCGCGTAACGCGCCGTGTCTTCGTGGATTTTGAGCGATTTCGGTTTATAATCATTTTTCATCCGCTGCCGCCATGAGCCGGAATTTTACGCTGATCAAGAGCACTTTGTCCGGATTCGAATCGACGCACAATCCATCATGTTTAACTCTTAATCGCTTATTTTTCTATGACGTCATGCTCGTTATTTGTTTTACGATTTACAAAATGCAGATGCACATACATTTCTACATATACTTGTAGTAAAAATATAATATGTCAATACCTTGCTATACCTTACTTATCTGTGTTGGGGCTGAATAGGAATACATTACCCGACCTCATGCCGACGAGGCCCGACGCTGACAGACGCGGTATTGCGCGATTCGCGGTATTGCTAGTACTGGCCGCCTATAAGCAGCAGCGTAGGCGATGCGAGAAACTGTGCCCTGCGATCCCCAACCCCGATGCCTGGAGACTATGGTAAGGACTCCTCAGGTGAAGCCTATGTCCAACAGTGAACTGCAATATTATGCTGATGATGATAATGATGACCCTACTATGCGCTACGCTCTCCTTAAAAATTGCCTTGAAACAGACAAGATGTCGACTAATGCGGCATCAACAAATGCATATGCGACATTCGTAGTGGGTAGTTAAACCAACAAGTGACGAATTACTTAGCCTTAAGTATAAAGTTAAAAATACAATATAACAACATACATATTTTATAAAAAAAACCTTTTCATGTACTGACTTGTACTTCTCACGTGCACTTGCATTGTGTGCTATTACTTTTAGAAAGAAGTGTGTGATGTCATGTGACGTGGATGTAAGAAAAAGCAATGTTGGACAAGTTCGATTTGTGTTCATGTTCAAATAGTGAAATCATGCATGTGATTTAATTAGTCGATGTGTCATGAAGATTACAATTTTTTCTCAACTCTCAACCGAGGCTGGACATACACACAAACCTGATGTTACCCACATTAGCATATTTATCTCTTTTCTTGCGAGCTCTAGACACGTGGCGCGTTGCGGTGACGGTTTCTGCCTAATTTTTTATGCATTTATACACAGAGTAATGAGCATTGACTCGACGCGCACCACGAATATATCCAGCATTTTCTGACAGATGAAACTAACAAGGATGTTGGTAAAATTCGCCAACTTAACGGATTGCTGGAACAACATGCCTTGCTAACGATACACCAGAATCAATTACCGCGCAAGCGATAACGATTCTGCTATCGTGATGATAACGTGTCATTGCGTGACGGGGGTACCTCCGCCAGCTGCGAGCCTTGACCGGCGGTAATTGGCGATCCTGCGTGATCGCTTCTCAACGCTCAAGGCTCCTATGAGAGAGCTGGTGCCTCCCTCTGATGTATTAACAAAGATATCTATTGCGCATTTCAATATTATTTGTCTTAAACGTTTTTCTAGTATGTATAAGTTCATACCAATACCATTAAGGTACTATGCTATGCTGCAATAAATTAGTTACGAATATCGTACAACATCAAACAGTTTGTTAACTTACCGCTACGTCGGATTTTATAGACATAATAGATAAATTAGTTGAAGCGTTCATAACTAACGCTGTTCCAGCGGGCATTCGGCGCTTGGACGTGTGACCGCTCGTGGCAACTTTCACGAGCCTCTCCGTGCTTGAGAAGGCAAGTTGAGTACTTACTGCGGCGGGCGTTACATTTAGCTAACAGTCAATTACGTTTTAAAAAGTGTCTTACGAACAGTTCCTCCTTGTAAAGTACAGAATAGTGAACTAAGATTCACTTTGTATTCTTTCTTTCTATTCTTTCCATGTTCGAAAAATAATACCTATTAAAATAAAAAGAGCGATATCAAAACATTGACTAATGATTCCCCTAAATATTATATCACATCACAGAAGTGTTTGCATGACTTAATACAATAACTTCTTCACCTAAGAAATAATTATAGAGCCTTAAATTTCCAACAGTCGTTTTCAATTACGCTAATATGCTTAAAACCGGACTACTTTCTTTGCTCGCGTTATTTAACATACATTAATTATACATTAGTTCCTATCATTTTTTCTTCGGTGTGAGCAAAACTGACAGCTGGCCGCTTGCTTAGTTTTTTCGATAAACTAACTAATGACAGCCCAATTACTGAAAAGCGGGTCAGCCGCTAGGCCAACAAGCATGACGACACGCTGGCCGCCAACTTGAGATTGCAGTGGCTACGATTGTCCTGCCAGTGGTACAGCTGGCGTGTTTGTTTTCATCCCTCGTATTTCTTGTGTTAAATTCCTGGAATTTCAAACACCAATCATTTGCCACTAATCATATGAGAATTCAATAAATCATGATCTTAGTACGCCTGCCTCATAGGACCAAACCAAGCTGTTCTGTATTAGAAAGTATTAATCAACCATAGCAAACCACAGGCACTACATCCACCAAGCTAGAATAGCTCAAATGAGATAAAAATGTAACATTATTTCGAAAGAAAGGGGCAACGACCCTTAAACTGAATGTACCCTATTAAAGTTCGTTTTGTAAAGGGTCCGAGTCCCAGCAATCTGAGACTGCGGATCTCTTAATGCAAAAATGAATATAATTACCTAAAATCTTACGGTAACGTACTGATAATACAAAATGTAAAAATTATAACTTTACGATCATTTCTGCTCTAACATTAGCGGGTTATTTTAACTTGTTAGTTTTCGTAACTGGTTAGTGACCCCATGGGTAATGAGTTTGATTTCCATCAGAACAAGTATTTTTGTTATAAAGAAAACCGTTCGTTATTTGACTTTGCTAAAATAATCTACATGAATATGCTTTACAACTTTACATAATTTTCCAAAATCTGTTTTATCATAATAAAGAACCCGCCAAATTTAGAATCAGATGGTCTATTTCGAAATTGGCCCAAGATGTTATTTATTACCTAGTACGTAACACGTATCAATGATGTTTCATGACATCACGCCTGTAATACTCGAAGAGGTAGGCAGAGGAGTCTATTACACTCCCACGTTTCACTGACGGACTCCTGATTAATGTCCGGTGTATGACAATAGGCTCACCCCTATTTCATTGGGGGACCTAAACGTAAGTAGTGAAACATGAGAGTGTATTATATTACTCTGCCTACCTCTTCGGAGATTACATACGTGATATTACAATATACCCCAATTAAGCAAACGCAAAAACAATTGTTCTCTAACAATGTGAAGAAAAATTGTATAACTCTGAATTCTATAAGTATTATCTAAAAAAGGTAATGAAAATTTTTCCATCCCCTTATAAGAAACTCCATATATTCGAATATCTGACAGAGCACCTTAAGACTACACGGTCAAAACAAAGATATGGAAATTCTGTAAACCAGACAATAATATATGTTATGGATAGTTGGAGAATGCTTAGTAATCAGTAAAACATCTCATTCCGCCTCGCAATTTATGTAAAACAAAGGCGGCGAGAGCCGGGAGTCCCTGATTAATGGTATACGATAGGACGCGCCCGCCTCATATTAACTAATTTGTTTCTGATACACTTCGTACTGAGAGAATCTTTGTAACTCAGTGTTCAGTTGCCTAATAATACATTATTCCGAATACACGCAAATACATATTGCCGCGCCTACTTAACAAACGTATCATCACGACTCTAATTCACGAAGACGTAGGCAGAGAAATGTGGTACACTCTTGTTTCGCGTGTTACGTTTGAGTCCCACTATGAAAAAGGTGGTGAGTCTATTGACTTATACCGGACACATAACCAGACTACGAGCTACTATTACAAATTCTAATAGAACCTGACCCGGAATTTGAACCCAGGACCCCACGACCGTTGCAAACAACACGACCAACGAGGCAGTCCGTCTGGTCGATTTTGGTGGTTCTCACTGCAGGCTTGTTATATGTATGTATGGGCATATGATGACGGACCATACAAACTGCATAACGGATCAGACTCAAGTTCTACCTACGATGCGTCGTAGATGTCGCTATGATGTATGTGAATAATTCATATGCATGTGTAATTTACCCACTGAAAACCAACAACGCAATCGCAATTGAGCAACAGACATATGCTTGGCCTTTATTCTACATCAATCGAATTTTCGATCTCACTGTACCTGGATACAGGCTAAACGCTATGTAAAGCAACATGTTACTGCCAAGACGAAAAATGAATTTCTGTGACACACACTTTCTATTCATCACGATTATGTTTAATTTCATGTTCACTTCTGTTATTATTACACAACAAGCCCTTCAATTACCGAATGTATCGCTAGTACAGTCAGCGCCGTAAACTTGTTGCGTTCAGTTTATAGCGAAATAAACGTTATATATTTTCACCACATTTTCTACCAATTTTATAATCTCTTTGTCACTCAACAGTTTTCATCCATTCATTTACGAGAAATCATCGCTCGCATAAAAAGGCGTTTAAGTCGCGCTCACAAGTTCTAATTACGCCACGTCACGTAAAGATATAGCATGAGAAATAAAATAATAAACAATAATGGCAACAAGAAATTAAAATGATAAAACACTAGTCAAAATATTAATAAAATTAAAAAATGGGGACTACAAAAAGTGGCTGTGGTATAATTGCCAATCGGAATAATATCCGTCTTTTTTTCAGTTTTCACTTCAACCAAGGAGTAATACGTTCGTATGTAATTATGTTCTATTGTACAATTTCACAATCAATATACAGATCGAAAATTAGCAAAAAAAACCGGTGATACGATAGTTATGCACAAAAACTTACGAGCCGTGTACTTGACAGCTTTGACGTAGCATATTCTGCGCCGAGAAAAAAACAATTTCCGAGCGAACGAACTGAACAACCATTCCATATAGGAAAATCAGCGAACCTCTTACCGCAAAAAGTTCTCCGCATCGATATCTATATCTGCAGTTAATAATAACCAAAGTAATCCAGTAATTTTCCTTTATAATTCTAAAACTCATACTTAACGCTCATTTTTTCTTCTGACGATTAAACTATCTGAATTTAGTTAAAAAATTTAAAAATAAAGTTCTATACTAACTTCCTACATGCATTTTTTTATTTTTGCTATATTTTGAATAACAAACTAGCATTAGTTATAAATATATAATATAACTTCCCGTTTAGTAACAAACACGACGTCACAATGTCTTCTTACTCTCAATTGCATTACGACTATTCCTAACGAGAACTTTGTTATCGCGTTCATTAAATCAATCTGTATGCTCAGTTTACAAAGGAAAACAACACAAAACATCAATAAATATGTTGGTATTCTTAACGAATGTATCGTGATATGTTAACTCCTTATCGGTAAACGGAAATGCAAACAAGACGCCGTCAAAGCTTAGAACTGCGTGAAAAAACTAATTACAATAGTCAGAGGGCAGTAAATACATATATGCATATGCGGTAATATCTGATACAATGTTGCATATTTCTTTTGCATAGTAAGGAATATGTACTACGTATTGTTACAAATTATGCACTTTACAAGTAGCATCGTTGGTCGTGTTGGTTGCAAGTGCGACTGCCGATCGGGAGGTCCCGGATTCAATTCCGGTTCGAGCACTACTAAATTTTTCTAATATAGATTTTCTATTAGTAGCTCGGAGTCTGGATATGTGCCCGATGTATGGCAATAGGCTCACCATTCCATACTGAGACGTAAACGTAACTGTTGAAACGTGGGAATGTTCAGAGTTCTCCATCAT
>DWDW01002170.1:0-10531 GCA_018245635.1 Mimoniades versicolor eupheme | reverse complement strand
GGTCATCAGTGTTCATGACAATAAATGAATAGTGCTTAGAAATTTATGAATATCAGTTACGATGGCGAAAGCCCCTATTTTGTGGCATACTTTTTATAAAAAAAATTTGCAGATTATTGTTGAAAGTGAACGTTACCTATGAAATTTTATCGGAAGCAACTATTTTCTGACAAATAATGTTTTCTTGATAATACTCCATACGTTAAATGAACAATTAAACAGTAAATCACCATAACAAAGGTTAACTTTTCAACATATATGGCAACAATTGTTAGTTGCTGGCCTGTATCAACTCCAGCCAAATTTGAAAGTCGTCCTATCGTGTGGACATCCTACACCTAACCGTACTTGCGATCGCGTATATAATTTTGACATCTCAATTGGGTTTGATTACTTAAGTGTGCTCTTTGTCTGAAAATAATGGCGCCTGTATTATTTTCTCAACGCAAATTGCATATTTGTTTACAAAACATGGACATATAATTTTCAATGTTTATTATACCTAATTTACTCTTCTTACTCCAATAAATTATTTTTATTTGAACAGCATAAAAATCCTTTTTAGCTGTGTCAAAACTAAGATATTATGGCGACAACCGGACGTTGAGTTCATCAATGTTGCTCTTAACATGAACACTTCCCATAATATTGTTAAAATAAGAATGGTCTTAAAGCAAAGCTTATTACTCTGCTTAATTGTTGATGCCGTTGTTATGACGTACATGCGTTGACGATAGAAATAAAAAGTTTACTTTTAACTTCGACACCAGGAGGAGTTTAAATATAAATCTACGCGCTTTAAAACTAAAAGGCCCTAATTAACTTTAGTAAAGCTAATAATACTGTACACACCTTCAATTAGGCAATGTATATTGTTCAGGAAATTACTGTAAATCGTCTAACCAAGCGGGATTGGACTTACGAGGGATTCGAGTACTTAGTACATACCATTGTGTTCGATACTTTGGCAAGAAATTTCAAACTGTGATCTCGCACAAATATTACTCATCAAACGGCATAAGCAATGTCACTATAAATTAATAATCTGTAACTCTTAACATTACATACTTAAAAAATGAGGTACGTTAAACCATTATGACTATGCGGATGAATCCTTGCTTTTAACCATCTAAATCTATATTGTACAATCATAAAGAAAAATGTAGGTTCATTACCCGTCAAAAGCGCGCGTGATCTGTCTATTTGACAGTTAATGCGCAATCATCTGACAGCTAATACAAGTGTAGCTGACACCCAAAACAATATTAACACGGCCATTCCGGTTACAAAGTAACAATTATACAAAAATGCACGAAATGGAACGAAACTTCGGTTAGCCTTAGAATTAATCTAGTTTTTTTTTTAAATAAATTAATAATCTTAACGTACACTCGACAGCACAGTTAAGTAACTTTGTTATATTTATTAAACAATTAATGTTAGAAGAATACTAAACTATGCTGTTGATTGTATATTACATAACGAAATCCTAGGAAGAAAAATTTTTAGAAGTCATAATGTCTTCCATTTTTGGCATTTTCATGAAGAATATTTAATTATAAAAATGTTAAAAATTACGCTGGGTTGTAAATCATTAGAGCGTACTTTTAGAACTATTTATGCGACAATAACACCAATATTGCAAACATAATGAGATTGATATAAGAATAAGTTCTCCCTGTTTTTGAATTAAAAAAACTGTAGAGCTATTTAGTATAATTATTCGTTTATAAACGAAAACAAGTATTAGGTACTTTAAGAAATTACATAACCAGTTCTAAAAGTAAAAAGAAACAAACATCTAGTTATATTTTACACACGACTAGTGACTCTATTGTAATTATCGATATAGACAGATTAAACAATGGCAGTAAAATGTTTGAGACTACGTATCAATTCATTTGCACGGAACATAGACGGAATACCTTACTATCGAACATCAAAAAGTAACCACCCTTCGTTTAGAGAATGGGTTCTCGAAATTGGCGGCTTCCAAGATGTCGCTAGTGGTAGCAGATGTCGCTAGAGGCGATAGATGGCGCTAGTGGCAGTTGATGGCGCGACGTTGCAGGCGCCGTATGCGCCGGTGCCAATCATCCCTCCACTCCAGAAGTAAGGTTCTCTCACCCACCGCCAGTCCCGGCATACCAGACGACGCTCCCTCTTTTTCCACTCCTAGGATCAGGTAGGACCTGTTAATAGAAATAAATTTCTTTTAAATGAAGTCAACAATATTTTTTATATCCTATACTTTCTAAAACCAATATGCTTGAGAACTAACAGGAAATACATACATATATGGATAGGAAGTCTTATAAAGACGAAATTAATTTTCTATACGCAACGAGTATTTTTTGATCGTAAAGGACAGAAAATTTTGTTATCAACCATTACGCTCACAGCGTTATGTTGCCGCTCTATTCTCGTTTTTACATACGATACTCTGGAGGTTAATGTTAAGTTTACTTGTTAATCTTGATCTTGGGGCACTTGCAGGCGAGGTCCCTTGCGCGAACGTAGAGGGCGGTGTTGCCGCGGCGCAGGCGGCTCCGCGGCGCGCGCTTGTACACGGCCTGCACGCTCAGCGCCAGGCGCGCCCACGCCTCGCCGCCCGCCGCCGCCGCCGCCTCGCGCCCGACCACCCGACCCATTATGACTGAAATACATACAACTATTTAAATCCGGACTATATATTTAATATTTTTATTCCCTACAATCAGTCTTTGTAAACGTAACATTTTAGATAATCTATTACTATTCTTAAATATATGTATTGCTATTAGACTGGCCCGCTGGAAAGTGAAAGGTCAGTGAATTTAACTGCTCAGCCGCGATATCCGACAACTCGCAGGCATATTTCAGATGTTTTTTTGGTACATTTTCTTTTTAAAATTCCGGATTCTTAACACAGTTTTTAAAAAACATTTTCATGTTAAACATAAACAAAGCACTAAATTTAGTCCTCCCCTTTATAACCAACAGTGTTACGTTATGTCGAAATCCATACACCAAAGAAACCTTCAGTGATTTTCACGTATTTTCATAGTTGTTATACGAGGCGGACTCACCGTAGTCGCGGCTGCAGAACTTGTTGAGATTTAGAGTGCGAGCGCCGGCGCGGCACCGTCCGCACTGATCCGCCGCTGTGTCCGACAACACTCACGTGAACAGATGTACCAATAAAAATACGAAGAAAAAAAAACTCACAGTAATCTCATATAACGAACTTAAAAGATATAATCGTATTTAGTTCAACTCAAACAAAGCAGCACCTCCTAAATGATGTTCTGAAAACTATAAATGTTAACATATTAATTTTCAATGCATTGTATTACTTGTACAATTATAAACAACAAAAATGTAATACGAAATATTTTTTTTTACATTTACCACATTGTATAAACAAAATTTACATCAACTACAAGCACAAAACAACATTTATATAAACAATTACGAACACGACTATACATACAACAATAACAAATAAAGTTACACAAAATGTTACCTTCTCACTTGGCACTTGACAATATTAACAAAAAGTAAAAGGTATGAGTTTGGCATGACGATGAATTTTAGAACAAGCCTGAAAAGAAACTCTTGGAAAAGTTAAAAACAAACATTCCGGGCTGGCAACATTTAAACAGAGTAGAAAAAAATAAATATTTTCCAGTTGGCAACACTTAACGAATAAAGTGCAAATTAATTACGAATGAGTCGACTGTACTTTACGGCGGGGGAATAATGTTATAAGGTATTCATAAACTGCTTCACTCGCCTCGCTTGTAACGGAAATGTTTTTGAGGAGAATATTAGGTTGTTTCTTGTTTTTATTATCCAATAGAGTGTAATAAAACAGTTAAAAAATGGCGTTGCAAAGAGTTACGAAGTTTCTCACCGTATCGTTAAACTAATTAGCTATATAAAGTAATGCGAATAACCAGGTCGCAGGTCGCCATATTGGTAACAGCGCGGGAAAAGCAAATTGCCATGTTACTTTCTACATATCGTCAACTACGACAAACGCTGCGAGTATCAGTATTTCCCAGTTTCACCCTCTTCAACAGGTCAGAATCCAAACAATAATATATGTATGTATTTGAAATCTCTTTTAGTATCAATGAAAAAATCAAGATATTGTACAATAGAAATAAGAAATAAAAGGTGCATTAGGGGATCAATTGGGATACGAAATTACTGAAAAGCTATTCATTCAGTAACTGTCCTTGGACATTTCAAATTTGTCAAAGTTTTAATTTATATACTTAGTAAGGTATCACATACCATACCTAAGGAAATGTTCTACGTAAATTAGAAGTTACAAGCTTCCTTAGATAATCTAATTTAATTGCCCATGTAATCAAAGATTTCTTGGCCACGTATTGATGATAGATTAAAAAAAATACATCCCAAGGCGAGCAAAGCCTGCAGAGAAAAGTAGTTAAGTAATAACAGTTATTTAGTTTTATTAAATAATAGTACAGTCAACTCTTAGAAGCACTCCATTACGACTTATTTCGCTGTAACCAAATTCAAATTTATCATAAATCATGTCATATCGCTTGACCAAAGCACAACGTTGTGTGAAAAGTATTATTTCAGCTTTTTTACTCTTACTATGATGGCATGAATTGGATTAAGATGGGATCAAGTAAGGCGCGTCTTGATTGATATAGCGCCTTTCCAATGATAATTTAAATTCAAAATGATAAAGATACAAGTTCGTAATGGAGTGCGGGCATGCGGTGTGATGGGCGAGAGTGCAATGAGGTCCACTTACTACTTACCGCGGCCCGGCTCCGCGTCCACCGCCTCCATGGCTTGCACCGCTGTCACTATTCGCGGGATACCTGACCAAATAACATCAATGGTTAATAATCATTGGGGATATCCGGTTACTGTTTGTTATGCACCAAGTTGTAAACTTGTATATTTATATCTGTTTGAATTTCTTTAGCACTAATATATATTTTTTAGGTGTTTTTGCAAGGTATCAATGATTCGTTAATATAAGTACATTCGTTATACGGCAATATTTATGAAATTTTACGGTCTGGGTAAGTTTCCGAGGGAGAAAGCAAGTTCCAATTTCGTTCTAAGTTGCTCTGTTTTTTTTGGATAAGAATTTGGAATGGAACATAATATTTGTTATCTCTTATTATTTTATTTGAATTTTGCTTTTATACATTTCGTATCGGTCGTGATAAATGCTTTTGTAGTTTATGCTAAGAAAAATTTCACGGTATATATCCGTACTTACGTATGCAAGGTGCGATATGGCTCCTGGATTGTTGGTAGCCCTTGGCGCAGCGGTTACAGGTGGTGCCGGTCACGCCGTCCTTGCACGGGCACTGCCCACTCGTCTGGTTACAGGTCTTCCCACTGGCACCCACCGGGTGGCAGTCGCAAGCTTAGAACCAATAAAAAAATTATAAGTGTTAATTCTCGATACCTGCAGATATTAAGAAATAATAAAATTTCCCAGTATCCCTTCCAGTGATAGACGGAGCCCACGGAGTGTCAAATACCTATATTCTCACAGAAATGACGTGCTTCGGTTATAAATAAAATGTTAAAAAGTTTAGAAAAATAATTATATAGTCCTATGTGTGGCGAAAGTGGTTTCACCGACGACTACTCTTGCCACTTGTCATTCAAAATAACATAATGTTCTCGAAGACCGTTGATGTTTGTCCAACCACATTTGCCCAACGTAGTAGACTAGGGCCTTAGCCCTTTTAAGTCACAGGAAACCCTTATCCAACAATAAAAGGGTTGACAATAATGACTATGCAACCGCACACATTCTAACGAAGTCCGTTTTTATAGCGATGCTGTTCCCTAAACTTGTAACCGTACTAACAAATAAAAGAACACGCCTAGGGCCATTCCTCACGAATAGTTTTCCCATAAAATGCGCTACGAACGAATAAGGTTCATCCTTCCAAATGGGCCCCCGAGGACCCGAAGTAGTTTGCTGACTGGCTGATAGAGAGGTCGTTATGGGTTTTCCTGCACATTTTCCTCTTAACAAATAAATATCTGTGTAGTGGATACATGCTGGTGAACGGGGGTTTCGCTGAACGAAATATCGTATTACAACTTTACACTGGCTTCCTTTTTTGATTATAAATAACTGTTTGTAACCGTAGCTGCATTGTTATCGCTATATTCTATAGAATCGAAGTCAAATAAGTCCGTAAATTTTGATGTTAAAAACGTAATATCACGACTGGCATCCCCGAAGAGGTAGACAGAGGAATGTAGAACACTTCCACGTTTCACCAGTTACGTTTACGTCCCACTATGGAATAGGTGGTGAGCCGCTACTAGAAAATCTAAATTAGAAACTTTAGTAGTATTCGACCCGGGAATCGAGCCCAGGCCCTCCCGTTCGGCAGTCGTACTTGCAACCAACACGACCAACGCAAAGAGGCAGTTAATGTTGATGTAACTCTTCAAAAGAATTGCATCGATATTTATGTTTATGGAAAGCAGTAGCTAATCGTGCAATACGTGTCAAAAATTCAAAGATTTCTTGTAAAGTAAAACTATAGGACTTTTTCATCGTCTTTTTATCTAAGCTTGTATCAGTTAACTGCTGAACATAGACCTTCTCTAATGAACGATATCCTGTCATATACGCTACTTACTGTATTTGGTATCTCTTCCGTTTCCGCTGTTCCGGGAATTGGGTAACCTTAGCGTTTAGATTAATATTTCAACGTTTAAATCACGTTTTTTGAACACAAACCAAAATCAGATTCCGTCAACTGTTCCCCAATAACGTGCAAACTACCCACAATATTTCGGTCTGCGATATAATCAACCGCGTCTACCAATAGACCCTCGAATATTGGGCTCACACTTCTGGGACTCATATAACCCCAAAAGATTGGGGTCACATGGCCACATCCCGATAATTGGGTACGGGTTCGATTTCAGTTGTATTGTTGTGGAAAATTGCTTGTCGTTATGTTAACCTTTCCAGAGTTTCGCTGGTCATTGCGGTTACTGTATGAAACAAATTGGAGTGCTATTGAGATTATATGGCAGATAATATTAAACTTTACTGATACCATTATTTAACAAACCCAAACTTAAGGGGCACGGTATAGGGAAATAAATTGACATATGTACATTTAAATATTCTATGGTAATAGGCTCACCACCTATTCCACACTGGAACGTATACTTAACTGGTGATTCGTGGGATTGTACTACATTCCTGTCTACTCCTCGGGGATTACAAGGGTGATTTTACGTATTATAATTACGTAGTATATAATTACGTAGTATATAATTACGTATTATAATTACGTAGTATATAATAATTCTAGTCTTATATTCATATAAATATTCAATACTAAACAAAAAACTAATTAATAGCTGAATTAACATAACACGCCCATATTTGGCAATATAAGTGTTTGACGAATTTTCTAAATATATCGAGAGAAGAAAGTGGAAGGACGTAACTTGCAGCGCGGTAGAAAGCACTGGGCAGAACTAAAATAGTCGGGTGAGCCAGGCGCACGTACTAATTTCATTGAGGAACGAATGTGATCTCTTGTACGAGTATTAACACGCACCAAAACTGTTTTCGACACCATAAGGTTCATGCTATTGATCGTTGTAAAACTAAAGAGCGTAAACATTATTATAGTCAGAAAATGGCACAACTTTTACCAATACACACACTTTTTAACCCTCGTTCTTACTTTAGACATATCTTCCGTCTGCGAACCGCTCAACCTCATTACAATATTTTACTGCGCGATATTTTACGCCATCGCCACAAGTTTATTAAAACTATAAACTTTATTAAGACACTGTGTTACTTTTATGTTAAAACTAAGTAAACTGGGGGCCGTGCACGTATAAAAATGAATCAAATGGCGTCGTAAAACCGGTTTACACCTGTTTGAAGCAGTTCATTCCCGTTCATGAATACGTGCATGTGTTGTGTCCCCAGTTTTATTTAAGGAATGTGCTGTATATGTTGTATCAAAACATATAATAAGAAAAAAGCTTATTTCGTACACTGATAAAATTTTATCGCTTCTTTACTTTTACGATTTTATATTTAACAATTATTGTTAAATAAGCTGTTTGCATTTCATAACGACAGTTCTTTTACTTTGATTATAAATTTGAACCGGGTACGTTCCTCATAACGTTTGTTTACATTTTGCCGCATCTATGTAAGAAGAGTGTAGCTTTCTATGCTGTTACATAGAACTCTTGGATGTTTTCTGAAGGTGAGTTCAAGTCCAATAGTCACTGCCACTATTTACTGCTAATATTATCCACTCCTGAAGTGGAGCCTGACACACATCGATGACGTTTATGTCATCACCGTCATTTTCATTATCATCAACATCATCATCACTCTTACAAGAGTTACTAAAGTATTAAGTTTAAACGGCTCCTATATTAGTGTGTTCGCTTATCAAAGTACAACATAATTTTTTCAATCGACTTTGTCGGAATAGATTGTCAGTGCCTATTAGCGGCATACTTTTCGCAGTTGAAGTTAGAAAATACACTAAATTCTTCTATAATTGTGGCTTTAACACTCACGTTTGCAGGCCTTCTTGTGCGTGATGGGCTTGGTGGGGTCGCGGTAGTAGCCCTCGCGGCAGTAGTGGCAGTGGCGGCCGGCGGTGTAGTGCCGGCACTTGAGGCACACGCCGCCGCTAGCGCGACCCGATAGCTTGTACAGCTCCATGTTGAACCGGCAGCGGCGCGCGTGGCCGTTACAGTTGCATTCTGAAACAGAGATATATATTAGCATATTGCTGTACTCCTCGGGATAACAGATACTGTATAGTTGTAACAAAACTTCTAGATTATTGGGAGTCATCGACAGTAAAATAAACAGCTATGTAACCGGGAATACGATTAATACCATCTAATATGGGAATAGTTACGTATTATTCATGAAAAATTTATTTAAATACAAACCAATCCTTAGGTAAGTAATAATATTTTTTCATTTTGTCGTGTATCGATGATTTATTATTAAGTATATCTTCAATCGTAATTTTTTTAATATTACAAACTTTTTATGGGACCTCATTGACTGAGTAACTTCACCTGATGACTGTTGACATCTTCAACTTCAAATTCCAACACAATTATATCGTGAATATGAGTAAAGAAGTAATTTAGATTTAATTCAAACCTAGGATATGCTGACAACTCTGTTGTACAACATTGTGTAACAATTTTGGGTTTTTCGTTTTAATTAAAATTTGCATTGTGTTTTGCGAATTGTGTTCATTAATTTAAAATCATTATTCGATACCTAGATATTTTGAGCTGAAAACTTGTTAATTGAACCTCATTTACATTTCATCAAATATTGTGTTTTTATCATTTTATTAACCTTATATCATTCATATCAATATGATTTTGACGCTCTCAAAACTATATACATATTTTTGTACCTTGAGATAAAAAGTAAATAAAAAATTTATACACATAACGTTATTTTTGATGCAATTCTATTGAACCTCTTATTAACCAGTGACATTACGGTACTTTTACATAAAACAATGAATCATTTTCATCACTCGCATAGACGAGTCTAAAATAATAAAAATGACAATCATTATTTATTGCGTAATAGATAAACGACATGGTAGGATCGTTGGGTTAGATTACATAATGATGACAGACATGCAACACTATTTACTAATGCGAAGAAACAAGAACATTATTCTAGAAAGTTCTATCGTCTTGTAATGAAAAATGAAATCATAAGCCAAAAAATGTTTTTTGACGTTTGGTATTTTTTTATATGAAAAACGGTGATAGCTTATTGTAGCTGCTACGTTTCCATCGAGGCTATTTTTTATATTAGCAATTTAAGAATTTAATATTTATTTTATTACAAAATACAAAAACTTACTTCAAACTTACTTCTTCTAAAATTTACTTTAAAGGACCTATATCTTTTGGTACCAATGTGATTGTTAAGAACAATAGGGGAAATTAAGAATGAAAATTATAGTAAAAACTTTTAAATAAAGGGAAGTTACATATCATAAAAAAAAAGAAAAAAAAAAGTTAATAAATAAAATTTGTTAAATTTCATTGTTTACTATCAAATAAAATATTTGGCTTAAACAAGCCTTTTGAGTTAACAGTGAAACTGAAGTGCAAATTCTTTATTTGTAACTTGCAAGAAAATGGATGCTCTGTACTATTTGTCTATGTAGAAATGCGCGCGCGCCGCCCTGCTACATAAAACTGTCAACACCTATCATCTGTTGATGGAAACTTTTAGTGCGTTTGCTATTACGCTCAACAGATGGCGGGGTCATCTACACAAAAATATTCCTTTGTACTAGTCAGTCCTGTTCCACTGTTGTTGATAGATTTATGATGTATTTACTTAAAATGATGTGTAACTTCATAAATCTTTAGCGGAATCATTGTTTATCTTCTTTGTTGTATGTTAACTGTGGGATTTTATTTAGAAGAACGTACACATTTTTCCTGTTTATTTAACTTTAGTGCAGTGAAA
>DWDW01002169.1:0-10534 GCA_018245635.1 Mimoniades versicolor eupheme | reverse complement strand
CCCACGTTTCACCGGTTACGTTTACGTCCCACTATGGAATAGGTGGTGAGCCTATTGCCATGCATCGGGCACATATACAGACTCCGAACCTTTAGAAAATTTTATAGTGTTCGACCCGGGAATCGAACCCGGGACCTCCCGATCGGCAGTCGCACTAGCAACAAACACGAGCAACGAGGCAGTCTAGAAAATCTAATTTAGAAAAATTTAGATAGTGATGGTTGTATAACATAAAATTACAAGAAATATTAGACACAAGTAACACGATTAAGTAAGACAACATTGATTCACTTACTGATCTTATTAGTCATTTTAATTTGAAATGTAAAAGCAGCGTTCTGTGTATTTAATAAGTGTTTACTACAAAAACATGAAAACGTTATACACACAATAATGTTATATGTATTTGACAGCGTTGGTCGTGTTCGTTGCATGCGTGACTGCCGATCTAAAAGACCTGGGTTGGCATCCCGGGTTGGAAACTATTCGATTTTTCTCACATACATTTTTACAATAGTGACTCGGACTCTGGATGTGTGGCTGGTGTGTGGACATGAAGCCACCACCTATTACGTAGTGGGATGTTAACGTAAGTGATAATATGTGGGAGTGTACTACACTCCTCCAACTACTTACGATTAATAATGTTATATACTTATATAGAAGTATAAATACGATTTAATTTAAATGCTTGATGGCGTGATTAAACAAATACCTTTCGTAGCTCCGTGGTTTCATCATAAAAGGCGAAAGTTGCAGTGAGCCCGAGGGATAAACAAAAAGGGTAGGGTTTTTGCGGAAGGCCCTTCGTTATTAATGTAATAACTGACACTTTGTTTTATGAGACACCCAACTTTACTAGTTTGTACGTGGTCGACACTGAAACTCCCTCTCCGCCTAAAGATGTTTCCAGCATTGTAAATTATTTTATGTATACAAATGCATAAAGGTAATTAGGGTTTTAGGGAAAATAAATATATATATTTTTAATAAAAATTAAGTCAATTTGTATATTTTGAATTATTTGTTATACATTTAACTAAACATTTTTATATTACTGCATTTGGATGGTATCAGACAGTTTGTACTAATTAGATACACATATTGCGAAGTATCAAGTTTTTAGTATCTATTGTGATATTTGGATATTTCGTGAATATTTAATATTAAACAACTCACGACATATTATTGTGTATCTCATGCTCTATATGATAGTGAAGGAATGATTTACTTATTGAGTCACGTCCAAACCGCACCAAAGTAGAACTATTTTAAACAAACATACAGAAACCAAGTTCATAGCAATACTCACCTTCTGTCTGTATGCTAGGTTTCGTTTTAAGAAAGCAAAAATTATTTCATTTTAAATAACATTTAAAAATCAAAATATTTCGTCTTAGTTTTAAAGATATATTATATAAATTTCCCTTTTTAGGAACTATACCTACCAATTAATGGTACAATTATCAATAAATTAAAACTTTAAATCATGACTCATCTACCCAGTTAATAACTATATTATAATGACTAAAAATTTGATTCTCAACAGTAAAAATCTTTTTACTTCGATTGCGCAATTATATTGATGAGTCAATGTTTAATGATAAGCAAAATGCAAATAACAGGTACATACATTTAAATTGACCGTTAAACTTTTGGTATTGAATGTACTAACTCACATAGTTTTCAAAACTATTTGCAATACAATATACTGAAACGATTGCACTATTTTAGAGCAAATCGTACAGTCACGTAGACAATCCTGCACGTACATCTGGACTTCCTTCCAATCGCTGCTCGAACTGCCAGCGACATTCGATATCACTCGAGCGTTCCGAACATTCAGGAATTTGCAATAATACAACCCTCGTTCCAATATTTACCAGAATGCATACTTTAGCGAACTATGTTCTTAAGACTGCGTCATAAAGTCTAAGTTTGTTTGGAAAATACCAACGAAAAACGTTGGAAAAGTTTTCGAACACTAATTCTGTAAAAGTGAAGTTACGACTTTTCAGTTGCGATCGCTACGTTGTTACCGGTATTACCGAGTTTAAGACGTTCATTAAAATGTATTGCTTCGATAAATGATGTGCGAATAGACCTCCAGGCGGTAAACAAAATTCACGTTGTAGCTATTTATGTACATTACAGGCTTGGAAAATTATTAGTTTAAGAACATTACATCTTTTTCATTAGTTCAATTTAAATAACTTCTAAATTAATTTATTTTGTTAAAAGTTTATCCTCGTGACATCACGCCTGTAATCCCCGAAGGACACTCCTCTGGCTACCCCTTCGGTGTACTACACTTAGTACACTCCTAATTTTCACCAGTCACGTATAGTCCCACTACGGAATAGGTGGGGAGCCTATTATCATACACCAGGCACATATCCAAAATCCAAACCACTATTATCCAAGCCACTATAGAGAATGTAAATTACGAAATCTGGATAGTGTTTAAACTTAGAACCTTTCGATCGGCAGTCTCGATTGCAATCAACACGACCAACGAGACAAGAATTTACTCCACATTATTTAATTAATAAGTTTTTTTTTTAATTAATAGCTATTAAATGTGTTATGCAATTAGGGATTGTTACTTATATCTCAATGACGATTGAACTCAAAACTTTCATATTAAATTTTCTCTGTGATGATGTGATTCTTAACCGTTGTCTATTGAAATTAAATTAAATTAAATTATTATATTTTATAATTAAATAAAATTATATTGACATCAATTGTCAAGTTCTGATAATGTCACTATTGCTATAACTCATTATTATTTTACGAGTAATTACTAAGAAGCTAATATGAAAATAATAATCAACGTGACATACTGGGTTCCGTCACGTAAAAACCCTTACAAATATTAGAAAGGATTTTTAACCCTGAAAACTAAGTTAAAGTCCCTCAGGTCTTATTGTGTCTGTATTGTATACCAGCAGAAATCAATGCAGCCATCGGTCCCGTGTCTAAACCCAAGATTTGGGCATTACTTTTTGCATATTAAGCTAGCCCTATAAGACTTATTTTCCTTAATCTCAACCTACATTATGTGTGCACGAACAAGCCTATACAAGACACTATCAAGACAATTTACTGCACAAAAGCGCTTCGAAGGGTTGATTGCATTGAAAGGAAAGTCATTAACCTACTTCTTCGTATATTTTTAGCGCAGTCAGCGCTATCAGCGGGGTTGTTCAACTTCCGATCGCTGTGTAATGAAAATAAACTACAATGGATTACCACTATTGTGTTACATTGTTGGTAAAATTAGATAAGGTTACTCAATACGAGTAGGAAAGTTAAAACAATATGAAATAGATCTATGTATGTGTACATTATACTCGTGGTAGAGATTATATTATTACATTGATAAAATATGATTCCCTAATATTTTTTTATATCTAAGTATCTAAGTTACGTTTTTACATACTTTATATTTAACATATATTATTCTTCAAGAAGTAAACCGTCTCAGTATTAAATATCATTACAATTGGGTCAGGTTTTGTTGGTAACTCAACACATAGACAGGCTAAGCAACACCCACATTTATAACAATATTATTTCATTTAATGTAAACTGAACGACATTTAGTTATACTTTAATCTGAGAGTGAATTGTCGGGGCACGGATTTTGTTGAGAAGCTAATTGCATAAGACATGCTGCGGGTACCGCGGCCCATCCATCAATCAGGATCTGTCTGAAAGCGAGCGAACTAATTTGCCCGTTTGTTTTGCCTTTAAGCCTCATGCGGTCCCTGTACCAGGGGTACATTGATCGATGTTTCATTAGAATTTGTAAACAGCTCATTGACGGCGAAACCCACGTGTACGGTCCATTTACTTGACTATTATCGATGTTTTCGTTTCGTCTATGAAATAAACATGTATTTATGTTTAAATAGCTGCCCACGCTGACGTAACATACAAAAATGTTAATAACATACTTAAGCAAATCATATGATAATTACAAAATTCGTTTCTCCGGTTACTCAGTGACATGTTAAAAATGTCGTCGAAGTTAATGACCACTCAAAGACAATAAAGTTCAATTCTTTCCCGTTATTGAAAGAAAAATTGAGTCGCGTTCTAACGCGTATTATTGGAGACAGGTTCACTAAGGCCTCCGAAAGATATAAGAACTACATTATGTCAACATATCGTACGATGTAAATGTTATTAAATTTCCATACGAAGCACAGGAATATCGTAAATATCGTAAAGTAAACCATGATCGTTAGTAAAAATTGCTTACTAACGATTAATATCACAACAGAAACAGGCTGGCGACTACTGTAGATATACAATGTAGTATAAATATGTTGTCAATATTTTTTTGAGGTTTTCATCCTAATGAGTTTTGCCATGTCAGACACAATACTGAATATATAAAAATCTAATTCAATTTGATGTAGACTTAAATACATAAATTTAACAAACAACACGCTTGTAATACCCCGAAGGAGTAGGCAAAGGAGTGTGGCCATCGCAAGTTTCTACATTTGTATTATAGGTTACATGTAACAGAGGATGGGTGTGCCTATGAAGGTTGAGCCTGTTTTTATACACCGGTCACAAATCAATTCTCCAAGCTATTATTAAGAATGTCAAGTTAGAAACCAAATAGTGGATGACCCGTGTATCAAACCCAGGACTTCTAGATCAGTAGTTGCTTGCATGAGGCAGTCGTATCATTTAACATATACACATTAACTTACACTGATATATACATTTAATTATTGCATTGTCGGTAACTAAAGTTGCGTGTCGGTCCCACGGGACGTCGACTCGTACATAACGCGCCCGCCACTTTGTATCCGCTATAATAAATGCCTGTCTGGTCCGTAATTAAAGAGCTGGCGAAAGTCAAACGACCTTTCAGGAAAGTCAAATTTAGCCTAACAAGGTTGGCGTGAAAGCGATTCACAGCAATCAAAGTCTGTTAGAAATATCCAGGTCCGGTGGACGTGGAATACATAATAATATTTTTATATACATAAAATATATTAGTAGTACCTATATATATTGTACTTAATCAAGTTATTTCGTTTAACATTACATTCTTAGTATATGAAACTGAATTGTACAGGTTTTTAAAAATTACTTTTAATTCTTAAAAATGTTATAGGTACTCTAGTTATACTTTAAACATCTGCCATAACGTAACTAGAACTAACGTTGAAGAATACACTGTATTTAAGTGACATTCTAAATCTATAAGAGAAACTAGTAGTCGAAACAGAATTTTTAGTATGAAAAATGTTAAGGCAGTCGAGGTGATAAAAGTAAGTTCACGATGGGGCCAATTTTACTATTATATAACTAGGTAGAATACCAAACCTTTAGGAGCTTCTTACTACAATACAGGGGTTCAATTAACATCACAGTAAAAAACTTCATATGGTGATACATGAATTATATGGATAGTTTAAAATAACAACAGCTTTATATAAATACACTAACTCGTGTTTATTCTTTCTAATAAACAACAAAGCATTTCAAAACTATATCGTTTTAGGTATCTTTCACGGATAACAATGCAATCTGAATTTTTCGTAGCATCGAGGTTCGAATTTTAAAATCGCCTCGCCTCTTGTCTATTTTGTCTGTAGAACAACAAGTTTGCTTACTCTCGCCTTACTGTGCAAACTCAATCGGTCCACCGATTGTTCTAGAACTTTATTGAATATACCATACATTTTACGATGTGAATATTTTATTTATATTGGATAAACACATTGACATGCATAGCAAGCGTAAGTACCTAAAAACAATAACTTTAAATATTAGTAAGTAGAGATTAGAATGTGCAAATATTTAATAAAAATATTTGGGTATTAACGCACACGTTATTTAATATTCAATTTACCTACAGTTAGTTTCATTAATAGGCTAAATTACTTGTAATATGTGGTACTTCAGTAACGTCGTGTCTACTAACACGTAACTATTTACGTAGATAAAATATCTAAATTATCATTAACACTTTGTAAACCATCAGCATTATATTTTGTATCCATTAAATAACACGTCTTTATAGATTTTTAAAAATAACTTAATTCATACAATCACTAAATTTATAATTCATTTAGTAAAAATATTGCGGTATTTGTGGCTCACAACTGATTATTTATTACAAATACATTCCAAGAAGCAGTAGACATGTACAACCTTTAGAAATCTCATTCCATTCAAATTAAATCATTACCCTTCGTAGGCACTAAAAAGGGCCAGAAAAGAGAGGAATGGGCAAAACAAGCAATGAAACGGCTATTCAACGAACTGAAGTTTTGGAAGTGTAGTAATAAAACCGTTACAGTTGAATCTTTGGGCAGCCCTTTACACTTCTGAAGTGTGTTTGTTGTTGGAAAGTACGGAACCCTTTTATACCGAATGAACGGCCAATGACGAAACAAGGCGCCGGGAGGAAAGATAAAACTTTGAAATGAAATGTTTTGGGTTCCGAAGAGTAATCCTACCAACGGTCTAGTTATCTATAAATATGGAGAATAATGCAGTTTTTCATAAGATTCTACCCTACTCTGATATCATTGATATAACAGAAAATCAGTGATATATGATTCTAACACAAAACACAAGATCAAAAAGTATGCAAGATTTGTATCGGCAAAATATTGTATCGAAATAAATTTTTTCGTGTTATGTATACGATTGCCCAGAATACAAGTGTCGCCGAAAAGTTACATGTCACTGGCATGATATAAATTGCTTAGAATACTTTCAAAAAATATTAAAACAAATTTTATCAATACAAGAAACTCATTAGCAAAATAGGCCGGAAATAGCCCACCCCACTGCGCTCTGGCTAAACAAAAACATAATTATAATAATTTATGGGGATTGAGCTCCATTCGCAGTGCGATCACGAAGCACTCTATGAAACTTGACGAAGGCTTTTTGGCGGGGAAAGTTTCCTAGCAACGGGTATGTCTCGCACATACAAATGGCTACAAATGGTGTGGCAAACGTCTTTTCCCGGGTGGAAAAATGCCGTAATAGACACATACGAGTACAAAAGTATGAGTACGGTCCAGTTCAAGATGACTTCGTTAGTCTATTGAGAATCGGATATAGGCTACCCACGTACGCCGCACTTTTTATATCTTCCTAGTAAGAATCAGACCAGTAAGAACCGTTATTTAAAGATATACATCAATGTGACAAAGTAGGCACATCATTTAAATTACAGAAATGCTATATATTTATTAGGTACTATGAATTCAATGACACGTGTAACAATGAGATTAATTAGGTTTTCTTTCTGCGTGTATTTCAGGCGCACCGTTATGAATGTTATTTCTCTCTTTTGCTTACTCATTGTGACGCCATAATATTCATAAGGTTTGTAGCGTGTTTATGCGATTGGAAATATAACAATAGGAACTTATCGTTACATTTCAAAAAATCAAATATAATTGTCTTTATAAAGTTTGTTTTAACTTTTTTACATACATATCTTCACGCCAGGTCCCTTGCGGGGTAGGCAGAGAGCACAGAGTGCCAAATATCTCTATTCTTACACACCTGTTTTAACTTTTTTCATGACATTGTTCATTAAGCCTGCCCTTCCTTAGTATTTGTGTATGTAAGCCTTAGATTTATAGTTCGCTGGTATCACAGTGGTATTTATAGCAATTGAAGAATCAAGTCAAGACAGTTTCAAACTAAGCAAACTCATAACGACGAATGATAAGACACTATTTACTATGAAGTGTTAAAAGAATAGAAACGAAAGTTTAGTTTGTATACTTTTATATATGAAGATGTAACAAATGTAGAAGGATAGCGTCGGGTCTGTAAGGATAGAAACCGAAATTTGCTCTCTGCCTACCCCTTAAGTGACCTGGCGTAATAATACAATACCTAATTATAACGTACTTCTTATAAGTTTGAGCGTTTGAGTATGAAACTAACTGAAATAAAAACGCATGCAAAATAATTCATGCAGTTGTGTTCTAATATATCATTTTATAAATTATTCTTCCACTTGAAATAATTCTGCATATTCACTTTTTCCGACTTTCTGGTGCAATTTCGGCACGAGAAATTGCTAGCTGTTTTCCGCGACTAAATGCACAGTTTGTGACAGTAAAATACGCCGCTGCTACTTCACAAAATATGTCGTTTTTGTGGCACTGTATTATAAAAAAGTATGAATAAATGATGTATAGAATTTGATATGACAGGCGCGATTTCAGCGGCTTGGCATGTGGCAAAAAATATATTCGGGCAGGCTATCATTCCCTGAGAGACCTGAAATAAAAAGAAGACCGTTTTTAACAAACAAATAAATAGATCAAATGAGCTTAAGAAAATCTCATCTACATTCGACTGTCTCGTTGGTCGTGTCGGTTGCAAGCGCTGGATTCAATTCCCAAGTGGGGCATTACAAAAATTTTCTAAATTAGATTTTCTAGTAGTGGCTTGGAGTCTGGAAGTGTGCCCGGTGTATGGCAATGGGCTCTGCACCTATTCCATAGTGGGACGTAAGCGTAACTGGTGAAACACGGGAGTGTTCTACATTCTTTATTTATTATTTATTTGTGAAAACAATATTTTCTAAATATTAGAATACGTACATACAGTGTGCCAGATAAAGTGTTATCGCAGTGATACACAAAGAAATGTTCACAGATGAAACATTTTAACAATAAAGTGTGTACGTACTTAAGATCTGTAGCGTAAATGCAAATGTCTCTTTTTCCTTCGTTTTTTCCGGGAAACATAAATCATTGTAACAAGGGATTTGCACAGAGACACATTCACACGGTTTTCTTATAACAAATGACTATGCATATACATAGATACCTAACAGTATACATTTATGTAATGAAATAAGGGCATAGACACTTAAGAAAAATCTAGAAATGTTTTCGACCTTTCTGATTTAATTTCTTATTTATAATTCTGTGGGCAATAGGCTCACCATCCATTCCATAGAGGGACGTAAACGTAACTGGTGAAATATAAGAGTGTATTAGGTTCCTCTGCCTACCTATTAGGGGATTACAGGCGTGAAATTACGTTATAATTCTGAAATTGTATAACTGAAGTGAATTAATAATTTGAAGATTTGAAAGATACTTAATTTCCTGTTTCATAAGCTAATGAAGACTTTCATTAGAACTAAACC
Organism: Mimoniades versicolor eupheme; assembly: GCA_018245635.1. Lineage (NCBI taxonomy): Eukaryota > Metazoa > Arthropoda > Insecta > Lepidoptera > Hesperiidae > Mimoniades > Mimoniades versicolor. Next base: position 1,365 of record DWDW01002169.1, on the reverse strand, counting down.
GATAGTGAGAGCCTTTCCATTCTGAGAGGATACATGTGTTGAAGGAGAACTGATTTCAGTGAAATGGCAAAAGATTGATGATGATAATTATAAGCTGGAATTATATGAATAATATTTTGGTCCTCCGTTCCGGGTGTATGGAATTACAAGCACTACGTGTCAGAGCCTTTATCTCGGACTATATGAAGATATTAAAACTACTCGCAATATTAATATAAAGAGATCTTATGAAAGAAGTTACACGCCTTACAATTCTTATAATGCTCTGAAAGACACAGGCACCCTACCATTCCGTTCTCGACCACTGTAATATATTATGACACATTGGAACAATTAAAAGTTGATAATCCTGAAATAAAGTGTTAATAAATCACAGTAAATCACAGCAAAGTGTGAAATAATCACAGTGGTGATTAATGCTTAACGTATCATTGTTTAAAAATAACTTCGCAACAAAATACGTTATGGCTTGCTTGCGCTGAATAGATAGAATATAAAATATGTTGCATATAAAAATATATTATGTAGCATGTGCCGTAGTAAAAGATGACAAGCAGCTGTGGGCGATGTCTAAACCGTTTCTAATTAAAAGTGACACTTTTATAATTGTATGAACGAGAAGTGATATTTCACTGGAGTCCATTTCGAGGTAAGAATATCAGTGGTTATGAAAAAAGAATTAAGTTACAGTTCCGAGAAACACAACTAACGGTTGCGGACCTTGGTGATTACGGTTCATGTGTTTTCATTAAAAACTGTGCAGCTCCAATGTCACGCACAATTTATCTTTGAATCGTCTCAATTGGGAAGCTGGTGTTTCATTATACGTTATTCGTACTTACTTATAAATATGGCAAGCATTTTTATTCAAAAGTTTTAATTTGTTATTATGACGATACGTGTATATTTGCTGAAATGGCATTAGGTATGTATATTTTTAAATGTAGAACTTATATTCAGTGCCTCTGGATCAATTCAGAAAGTATAATCAGTATTAAATAACAAGCGATAACCTTGCCAATAAAATATTATCTATTACCTGTACCTTAGCTACGTTACCTTAGGGAGAGGGCGGTAGTTTATGCCGATAGATCGACTTTTTACCTCACGTTTTGATGGGACTACTCAAAAATTCACCATAAATATAACGTAAGCGTGAAATAGCGTCACAAACGTCAGAAAAACTTTAATTTATGTCCACTATTTGGAATACGGAAACTTCGTGGATTCTTCATTCCACGCTTGATACTTTGATGCTATTAATAACGCCCACAAGAGCCGCGAGATTTGTGCCAAGTCGATAAAATGAAGTGCTTTTCAGTCTTTACAAACAAACAAAAAATGTTGGCCGTTTTAGTGAAGTAC
>DWDW01002168.1:0-10536 GCA_018245635.1 Mimoniades versicolor eupheme | reverse complement strand
CCCAAGTTGCATGCCCAGCGCGCGGATATGGGCATAACCCTTCAGGGGGAGCCCTATGTCCAGCAGTGGACTATGATTGGCTGATGATGATGAAAATGATATAATGTTAAAGAAATATTTACAAGAGGTTTTTATTTTTCTAGATGGTCCAACACTAGAATGAGGGCTGATAATACATCTGTAGTAACATTGATGTTAGATCCTCCGGGCCCACCGAGGGCTACAGTGCTACGCTCACGAACTACAGCCCAGAAGCAGCAGTCGGCGGCTCCCGCGGTTGCACCCACGGTCCCAGCCGTACCTGCCAGCCGCTCTGAGGAGCCCCGTGCCGATGTGCCCACGGAAAGTGAGGCGCGTCAAGTGCCACAGAACGGTCTCACTATCATGACGAGATACTCTGACGTGGATAAGCCGGCGCCGGCGCCCGACGATTCCGACCGCACGCCGCTGCCGCCCTGCGCCACACTCGACGGCCGATTTTCTGTGGGTCCCCAGGATGAGTCTCCGCGCGAAGACGACGCTGATGAGGGCGACGCAATTTGCAACTACGGAAACCCTGCCGAGTCCTACTTCATGGCCCGCCTCCTTAACCGAAGTCGTGTCGTAAATACGCTCTCCGAAGTGTTCGAGGAGATCGTCAACGGCTGCCGTTCCCGAGCAGCATCAGAAGTTCGCGAGCCCTCGCCGGCGCCCGCCACCGCGCTGCCCGAGCCTGGCGCAGCGGACGACCTCGCCGACGAACATCTGCGTTCAAATGACGAGCACGTCAATGCGAGTGCCGGAAGCGACGCGCCCTCTGCTGAGGAAGATTCTGGACGTACTGACGTCGATGACGTCGACATTCAGATCAACGAGGTGTCATCCAGCTCCCCCACCGAAGGACCGACGAGGCCGCGCGGCCGCCGACCACGCACAGAGGCGAGACGTGATGCCTCCGTCGCTGCGCCCAACGATCGCGTGTTGCGTTCTCATCACGAACCAGAAGTGCCGCAGCGTCCGCATACGCGCCAGACCACATCACGCGCACGCCCTCCCATCCTCGAGCGAGTGGTTATTTTAAACCGACGGGGCCCTGCGGTCGGGTCTCAGCCGCTCCCGCGCACCGACAGGCCGTCGCCGACGGAGACGCGTCCTCAGCCGCGACGAGTGCCTCCGCCGAGTTCGATATCTTCCGCCCCGGAGCCTCCGCTATTCGAAGTCGAAGAGGCTCGACGGACGATCGCGCGACCGACTCGGTCACAAAACTCGCCGGCGATTCCTCTCGGACAAAAAATCACTAGAAGCATCGGTGGCGTGGCGCGCGAGCTCCGAGGCGCGGCGGGCGCCGGAGCGGCGACGAGCGCGCGCGCGGGAAACTCGACGCGCGCCCCGGGGCCGGCGCGGCGGGCCCCGGCGGCGCGGCGGGAGGCGCCGGCGCGCCTGCGCGCGGACCGCTCGAAGGAGAACATCGGCGCTGCGAGGCGCCGCGCGCGCACCCGCGCCGCGCCCGCCTCGCCCGCGCCGCCGCCGCGCCCGCGCACGCGCCTCGCGGATAGCGCGCCCGACGAGCCCGAGGTGCACTCCACCACGAGCGAGCCGCCCTGGCCGGCCGCCCGCGCGCTGCGCTCGCGCAACGACGCCGAGTCGCCGCAGCGCCGCGAGGGGCGCGAGGCAGGCGGCAAGCGCGCGCGGTGCGAGGCGCCGAGCGCGGCGGCGAGCGCGACGGAGGCGCCGAAGGCGGCGGCGGAGCGCGTGGCGCGCGCGCTGGGCAAGCGCGCGTCGGGCCCGTGGGCGCCGGCGCTGGCGCTGCGGAACCGCTTGCGGCGACGGCTGGTGAAGTAGCGAGCGGCGCGCGCGCGGCGCAGTCGACGTGTTACCTGTGACAGTGCGGGGTTGCAACGGTGCCTTTTTGTACTGCCAAAGTACTCTTTGACGTTTCGTATTGTATCGGAGTCGGTGTCGCGATCGCTCGCACCGTTCTGCGATTCGCGATGAATCCAAAGATGACTGTGTCGTATACGGTTAAGCTTCTGTTGTTACTGTTTATTGTATCCCCGGGCGGAGTTCTCGGCGACTGCGCGGCGTGGAACCCTCGGCCGCCGCTCCGGGACTCCGTCGACGACTGTCCGAGGCCTCCCCTTACGTTTCATATAATTTTTCTGTTACTGTTCTCCTGAAGAAACTTGAGGTAAGGTCGCAGTCGAATGTAATGAATAGTACAAAAAATTATATTGAATAATTAACATGTAAGTCGTGTGCGAGGACCAGGCGGATGAAATTAGCCCAAATAGATATTTATTTTATCTATATTTATAGTGTCTATCGTAATGCATTTAACTTTAGACAAATATGAAAATGTGATTTTCATTAAGGGGTCATCTCGAGTTAGAGGCTACATAGTAAGTTTCAGAAAATTATATTATTATACATGATTTTTCAATGTACACAGGGTTTTAAAATAATAGTGTATAAATAGAACAGCATAATTGTTGAGAGCATACGATTCGTATGTTATAAACTAATTCTATGTGAATAGAATATATTTGACCGAACATATCTTGTATAGGTTAAATTATATGTGGTATGTATGCATCCTTGCAGTCAGTTTTATTTTCGAATTATACAAATATTGTATAATCAATAGTGATGGCACTATTCTTTTAAAACCTTATCATTTACATACATGTGTGGAGTGGTGTGTTCTCGCAAATAAATTGTATATTATATATATGTTACTATAGGAAAATTGTCGATATTATGCCAACAGTGCTTTTCTCATAAAAAGAAATAAGTATAGGAATCATAATGTTATAAATAAAAATTATATTATAAACATCATATTTTTTGTACAGTCGCAACGAAATTTTGTCTTGTAAATTATATTGGCATAGAAGATATTTTGTAAAGAAATATAGGTAGCAGTCACCGTTATTCTTTTAGGAAAAGAACTATTTAAATGACTTACTTCCTAAAGAAAGCTTTATTGTGTTTTGATTCTCCAACCAACATTGAAAAATCTATTTGTGATGATATCGGATATTTAATTCTAGTGAATTTAATTAAATGTAATAGCTTGAAAGTTTATTATCTTTGCTAACTTACCTTATCTGTTCCCGAATGTGTTATGGCAACCAATGTCATTTTATGTTCGGACTTTGTAGCAACCCTGCCTAATGACGATATAAAATTTACCCCGTACTTTCATACTAGCTTCTATATCCCCCAAGATTTGTAAAAAAAAATTGTTTTTATTTGTCAAAGTAATATATTGTGATCACGAAACCATTGATTTATTATAAAGACCAAAAAAGGTTTTGTGCAACTACAGTTCTTGTTGACGCTGTAATTTACCTTAATATAATAATAATAATTATTGTAATGATTAATTTTAAGATTTAAATAGAAACTTGAGTTACGAATACATACATTAAAATACAAGAATGGACTGGGCTTCTAACGACAAATGTGTGACATTGTAACAGTCCAAAATTAGTTATACACATAATACATATAGGAGAAATTTTAAATATACCTATAGAAATAATATTGTGCCTCATTTGTTACCGACTAGACAACAAAACATAGGTGAAGTGTTCTTTGATATATTGAGATATTATTATGTATTTTTTATTAAAAAAATAAATTTTATGCAGTGTAATTTAGGTATAAAAGAGGAATATAATAATATAATTTGTTAAGAAAATTGTGTAAAGTTTTTAGTGAAGTTGAGACGTGTGCACTGTTCGGTGCGATTAATTCTGTCAATACCGGAGTCCCTTATACATTGGTTGTGGTTTTCGGGTCGAGAGCTCGTATGTAAGCAAACAGTCAATTATTTAATACTACGATGAAGTATGATGTATTTAATGTTGTTAGGGCAAGTTTGAATATGAACTCAGCAGTTCGAATATGTAGGTAGGTAATAATTATTTCGTTCCGTCGCACGTTGTCATGTACTTGTTTTTTTTAATAATCGGACGAGGGACTCTCGTATTATTTTAGTTTTAACCCAGTTTGTGTTACGCATTATGGACTTGGTGTAAGTTACGGGATGTTAAGTTTTACACGTACGATTGTAATTCGTAATTTTTTGGAGGGTAATAATTAATGCCTTGGGTGTAACGCGGTGGTTACGAAGCGAAGTGTGCTATTGGAGAATTGAATAACGCTGAAACAAATTTATAACTATACACATTAATATTAAAGTAAAGGATTATTGTAGACTTTATTTTTCGATTTAAATAAAGTTTGTATGAAATAAAATTTGTTTTTTTAAGGTCTCGCAACCTTGTGGAAGTTGTGACTCGCCTTACTATTCCCTGTCGTCATGAATGAATGACAACCCGCCCCGTTTTTATGAACATCTGTCCCTGTCAATGGTTCTACGCGCTCACCCTACTATTACAATTCGCTAGGTTATAGTTTGGGCGCGCACTCTAGCGTCCTGTCGTTTCCCACCCGGCCGGCCGTCCGTCAGTTACGCGACGAGCGTAGTAAGTGTCGCGTCTGTTTTATACTATATGACTTAATTAGTAGTGTGATAATAAAACCGGCGTAAAAGCAAAGTAAGCAATGTGAAAAGTGTTTGTGATTATATAAAAACTGCATTGGAGGAAATACAATTTTGACACGCAAAAACGCGGGAAACGATCGTTTTTTTTGTGTGCGTTCGTTTATCGATCGGGTCGCGCTACTGCAATGCACCGGTGTCGAATGATAAAGTATTGCGCTATTTTGTTTACATCTCGCTTCTGGTTCTGGCGTTTTATTTTTACCTCTTATTATGAAAATTGTGTATTCAATAATTTCTCCGTAGAGTAACGGGTCATTTTAACGTTCAATCGGACTCCATACAAGAGACTGGGTGATTGGTTGTTGTACACGATATCATTAAATTAATGGTGACCGTATAAATATTATTACCTAATTTTTATCCGTTTCCAACGATTCTAGATCAAAATAACATTTTAGTATATTATTACCATCTTTGCGAACTCGAATTCTTTGTAACGGACTGGCTATACCAGTTTTTTTACTACACTAGGTAACGTGCGTCCGGCAATTTGTATGCTGGCTTTATTACTTACAATCGATTTGACATAGATTTGTTTTGAACTCGTTAACAGGAAAATAAGTATAACAGTAAACCGATATGAAGTATACAAACATTTAATTAGCTTTATAATATCATAATTACCATTATTGAGTCTCCTTGATGCTGTCATACTGTGTAAGTTTTTTCAAATCGAGTGAAATTTCAGTGACATCAGTTCTTTTGAATCTGCAGAGAACATTTCTTGAGTCTTATTATACAACACTAGATAACTAGAGGGCATTTATAACGCACAGTGTACTATCAAATATGTGTCTATATTTTTCCTCTTATATGTTGTATACCTATAATACAATATGATGGATACCTCCTGCGTAGTATAAAATATGCTATTATTTAACCATATCGGTATATCTATGATATAGAAATGAACAAGCATCCCAATGATGATTTGTTATTGCTTTCCATAAAAATCTACATTCAAGCACTATTTCGAGATTTCTCTTAAAAACGTAGGCGGAACGCCTTGACTCTTAGTATATCGATCATATTATTTAAAATAATTCAAATTAAAATAGTTTTATTTAAGTATTAAGACACACCTCATACATCGTTATAGATGTCATTCATCGGCTTTGGGCGCCACTCGGGCTGCCATAGGTTAGAAAAAGAGTCGTTGCAATAATGTAAGACAAGGCATTCCTCAAAGTTAGATACATAAGGGTGGGGTTAACGCAGTTAACTCGTAGCATTCAAATTAATAAAAAAGATAAACATATTTTGTCAACAACCTTTAAAATTTTAACTATGAACAAAATACGAGTATTTTTATCCCATAAACAGCGATACTTTGTCGAACTTGTTCGTAGCAAAAAAAGTACTGCAATATTGTAGGTACTATTATATTGACTTACTTATAACATAACTGATACCTTGAGTCCTGGGATTACTAACTTCCTCTGCCTACCCCTACGAGGAAATAAAGGCGAAATTGTATGTAATTATTATGTCGCAGATGAAAACGACAGCTGTACCTATGCTTTTAGAGGTACCCATGATATTGAGCAACGAAAAATTCTCACCCCCTGTTATAAGTATTGTACTCATGTTCTATTGTATTCTGTCAATGTTTTTGTGGCATCCCCTTTTTTCCACTGTTTAGAAAGGGACAGTGCACCGCCATATATTTTGGTTTGTGACGCTGGGCTAGGGGTGATTCGATTAAATATACCTAGATGTAAAAGATATCTCTGTTTTAATTGAATTGAAATAGGGGTTACGCATTTTGAAAATAAAATGAAATGTCTATAAACAGGGTCCGGATCGAAGGACCAGTTACTTATATGCTGTAGGTGTGTAGTACGCTCCTGCGCTTAACCAGTTACGTTTACTTCATGTTATGGAACAAGAAAGTGAATCCATTGCCATATACCGAGCACAAATTTCAATTTAGAACAAGCCAATATTTAATACTTAACCCGTCCTGGGCAACGAACCAGAACCTCTTAATCAGCAGTCGCGCTCGCAATCACTTTACTAACAAGACAGTAAATATTAATACTAAATCAACTATTATAATATATTAAACTGACCCTTAGATACATGTCTTATTAATCGCCAAAGAATGAAGATATTAATCAATACAATATATTTTTGTTAATTTTAACTTTTCTACCTTTTCTTCACGCTTAAATTATGTCAGAATGTTGGGCTTTTAACACTAAATTAAATCAAAACTTTTAACATATTTTCAAAGAACATGTTTTTTCTATTTGTTCCTTAATTCATTCCTATTTTATTCTCAAGGAGGGTTGAGTAAAATAATTTCTTTCTTGTCATTTACAATAAACGCAAAGTACACAGCGGTGAGTAAACAAGTCAGACATTTATGTATTGCAAAAGCTGGTTCACGGTCTGAATGCCGTGACTCGAGGAAACCTTACACGCCACCGTACAAAAGATCCACATAATAGCGGAATTCAGTTCAGAAAACTGGCTTCCGCTGGATGCTTCGCTTGTCTCTGTCTAGCCTTGTTCTGTTATGTAACACATTAGACCTATATACTTCCAACGTTCATGTGTTTAACCGTTCATGTGTTCTTATACCAAGGTATTCTTTTAAATCACTGAATGCAAGGCTTCCAGACGTTTTGCTTACCATTCTCAACCAATCTCATATTACTGATCGATGAATAAAATTTTATGTAGGTATTATTTATAAACCGTAGAATTGTCTTTCCTAGATTACTAGTTCTGTCCTGCATATTTCTGCATTTATCTTTTAAATGTATTTCTATGATGTAATTGAAACGTCTTTGGAATTATATCGTTTTTATCTACAGAACAGTTAAATAGTTTAAGTAAGTGGTCATTTCAAATAATACACTAAAGGTCTTTTAAAACTCGACTAGACGCACACGGATAGTGGGTACCTACAGCAGATTTTGATCATATCTAGGTATGTAAAATGAAACTATGCCACTTTTCAGTGCAGTCTAGTTTTAGATTTTTTTACGATTTGCATTTCTATTTTTACATTTGTGCGCTTCGGTGTGTGCTTTATTGTTTATTATCTTGAACCGCGATATAAGACGCCCGTGAACGCTCGCATAAGTCAAAACGAACGTAAAGCGTACTGAAAATACGCTATAGTCAGAAACAGCCCTAAGTCGTCAGTACAAGTAGTACCTACCCTACCTACTTCGATTCTGCTCGGAACTGATCAAAGTGATCGCGTAAGAATAACTCCGACACCGACTCATTGTTTCCATTATAGAAAATGGTATGCCTTTCAAAACAACAAGCTTAGATGTCGTTGAGCATTGCGGTTTTGTGGCGGAAGAGTATACGATAGCTGGTATCTACGTACACACTTAAGCTGTCATTGCAATACAATTAAATTGAAAACTTACGTCTATCCTACTTGTTTTATTGCGAATAAGCTAAGAAAGTAACTAGAAAAGAAGAAGACGTTAGTACGAAAATACGTACCTACAGACAATCTACACAAATCCAATACATATTTAAAACATGTTATACAACACAATACAATTAAGTATTCTATGTTGTACACCCAAAGACAGAAACAAATACATATAGGAATCAAGAAAATGGACAGTAGATACACAAAATGCGGTCTTAACGCTAACAAGCGATTTCTTAACCTTAATACCCATGCTGTTGGATAAAGTATTATATAAATTTCACTTGCAAATAATATATTACTATTGATATATTAATAAAAGACTTTATACTGTCCAAATGATTAAGTGTGCTATAAAATTACCATTGTCCTTGTACCTTACGTGAAAAAGTGAAAATATGATTGGTTTATCAACTGTTCGAATCTGTTCTATGATTTTTGTAGCTGCATTTTTCACATGCATACGTCTAAAACATTGTAACGCTGACAGATGTATAAAATCGTTAGTCCGCCTTACTACTTGTTAACGGTGGAATACGTCGGTGAAGTAATTGAAGCAATCGGGGTTCGTGTCATTTGGCTTCCTATTTGGGTAACCATTCACGTGCATACTAGTAGCAGACAACGCTCGTCCGCATACCGCAGTCGCTACGATATGGCATTACCGCGTGGCTATGCACACTCGTACACTTAAAAAAAATCCTATTTAAGTATATATTTATATGTGTACATATGTAGTTTATCAGCCGTCTGGTTAACTAACCACAAGCTCTCTTGACGCTTACTTTGAGATCACATGGCCGTGTGTGGAGATGTCCTAAGATATTATTATTATTACAATAATTTTAATAGTAATGGACTGCAATTTTTGGAGACGATAAGCGAGAAGCGGCCTAGCAAGTAACACGCTTGCCTAGGAAGTGCCTATTCACTCTTGTCTCGAATAAATCCAGGTTGTGTGAAACAGGAAAAATCTCAAACTAATGTTGTAGGAAACAGGAGAAAGCTCAAACAAATGACTAGAATTTAATAGAACAGTTTAGGTGAAAAGATTTTTTATCGCTGGCAATAAACATGAAGCGGAGATTCATGAACCTACGCGCCTTGGAATTCTCCAGAATTTTCTTTAAAGCGTATGAGGTCTGTCAAGCGGCACTCGGCCAGATCACTGCTTTAAACATTTGCATTGCAAACGGAGCCTTGTGTCCAACGGTGGAAAAATAAAAGGATTAGTGATGACGGCGATGTTACAAAAAGGACAAATTAGTATTGATAGTACATTATGTATAGTGGGTAGTTCATTATGAAAATTACACATGACTTGTGTAAATGTACAATATACCCTATTATTAGCATAATTTTATTAAGATTCATTTTTTTTAAAGGAATTTGATGTTTTCCTGTAATAAATATCCTAAACTCAAAACAGATTTACCATAACGGTCGCTATCTATTTTTGAACATGCCGGTGTTGCCACTACAGTAAGCTTGTATGGACAAATTGAGTACCATGAATATTGTCACATGCAGGACGTCCTGGTGTCAAAGTAAATATTTCTTTAATAACAGCCTACTTTATGCAGTTTGTATTATATTTTTATTTTGTAAATAAGATCTAGTGATATGATTCTGCTGCAGTAAATCAGTTATGCGATGACTCTTTGGCTTTAGGTTATCTCTTGGAATTCATACATGGAAATCGGGATGAAAGTTGGCATTATCATAGTTTTAAAAAGATAAAAATCGAGCAAGGTCAAATTTAATTCAGCTGTCATAGGTAAAGATTACAATAACATCGTTTATGCAATTCTACCTCTATGACAATGCTGTTTGTCAAACAAGTCATAAAACAATCATAACAGTAATAATGCGCCTGTAATCTCTGAAGAGTCAGGCGGAGGAGTGTAGTCTGATCAGTTACGTTTACGTCTAACAATGGAATAAGATGAATCTATTGCCACATACTAGTCACAAATCCAGATTCAGAGCAACTACTAGAAAATCTAAGCTAGAGAAATCCAATAGTGTCCAGTCCGAGATTTAAACCTAGGACCTCTCGATCAGCAGTCGCGGTTAACCATTGAACCAACGGGGCAGTCAAATATTAGAATAAGTCAAATATATCGGTGAAGGTGATTAAGTACATATTGTGAAGTCATCCTCGCTAACATGTCCCGTTTTTACATCTGTCCGTGTGGTAATATTAGCTATCCTATATCGGGTACCGTTGCAGGCGATCGCTAGCCACCGCAACGCTGATGATAAGCAAAAAGTGAACCAATTATAGTATATTTTGCATCGATCGATCAAATCCGTTGCAATATTGTGTACTTATCATCATTGTTACCGTAGTGTGGGACTACCCCAGCTAGGCGGCTAGCTATCTTATGCAGACAGCTGCATAAGATATGTAACCCCAAAATAATAGTTGTTTATGTTAGATTTAGGGACTGCATAATCAATAATAAAATAGGTTATTAATATCATATACAATAACGCATACATAGACGGTACCAGTCCAAAATCTGCATGTTAGACTTCAATATGAAATGTAGATAATAGATCGCAGCGAGTCGTTAGT